>PVJD01015037.1:0-26601 GCA_004026545.1 Mormoops blainvillei
AAGGGAAGGGAAGAGTCAAAAAAGAACCTCCTCACCGCCGACAAAAGAAGAGCCAAAGTATATAGCTAAGATTTCAAAGCTATTCATGATCTGGTCCTATTCTACATTTCTAGTTGTATTTTTCATAGTTTTCTGCCATGTAACTTACCATCATACTATATAGCACACTGCAGACTGTGTGTCAGTTCTGATGGACAGCTTTACATTTGAGAGCTATTGCTTATGGTTTATTTCTCTGACTGTTGAATTCATGAGACTCACTCAAAATACCATCTATTCTGTGCATACGCCCCTCTATCCTTTTGTTAGAAGGAACAATTTCCTTTTATATATTCCTTTGTTACATTTATGTATACCTGTAAATTAACAATTATAAAAGTCTAATTTGTGCTCTCTACTACTTGACAACATTAGGTGAATAGCAAATCCCATATGTGTACAAATAGATTTTACATATAACAAAGCTTAACTTCGTTTAAAATAATTACATTTCTATAGGTGGGATACTGTCATGCAAAATACTTAGGTATTTTCAAAAATATACTAAGTGTAATCTTGTCCTTTTTAACTACAAAATGTAAGTTATAATAACTTTCGTATCTACCTCAGTTTCCCTGTCCCCAGTCACCCTACTTGCAGACCAAATGAAATAATTGATGTAGAAGCACTTTTATGATTGGTTTAAAGCATTATATAAATATCTGGTATTAGCATTGCATGCAGCCTAGCTGTTATGGCCTCAAGCAGACTTCTTTCATTATGGTTAAGTCCATACATGCTAAATGAAGTATAGCACCAAGGCAATCATTGGATGTTTCAAGCCAGATCAATAGATACACCCTAAATAGATAGAAAATTGAAGCAAAGTGTTTTGGGTTTAAATTATTCAGACAGTGGCTTCAATTCTATATTTTCTTTTGTTTAGAGAAAGAATTATGTCAGATAACCATGTATTTAATACAATCATGTATCATAGCTTCTCTTGAAAAATAAAAGGGTTTTGGAAAATTCCATTCTAAAACCTTCTAAAATGTATTTCTTGGCCAGTTTTTTTAAGTTTGTTCTTCCTTTTTAATATCATTTACCTTAATAATTGGCTTACATGTTTAAGTCTCCATATATGTAAATAGAATTCAATTCAAACCAAATACATTTAATAAATATTTGGTAGATGCCAATGTATAAAGTCACTTTGCAACATGCCATGTAGTAAAACAAATTACCATGCCAAGATTTCTATCAATGTAGAGCATTCAAAGGAAATAGAGGGATACATATAAACTATAATTGAAGGCACGATAAAATAAGGCCTATAGGTAAATAATAATCAAAGAAAGTGCGATCAATGTTAACTTAGACTGGAAGAGGCATATTGCAAGAAAGATGGCACGAAGCGATAGCCTTAGAATTGGCCCACATCTTTTACTTTGGATGTGTGTAAATGTTCAAGGTCAGAAGAAGAGCAACTTCTGCTTTTCCTGTTATAACCATATTTTTCAGCTTAGATGGAAACAGTTCCAGGGCAATTCACCCCCTCCTGGCTTTCTATCTATGCGTGTGCATCTTTGAGAAGTGGGATTAGAGAGAAACCTGCAGGCATATTAATAAATAAATTTCCCATGCTGTTAGATATTAAGTAAACATACAGATAAATATTCCTCTAGGGGTTATGATCTTATAACCTGGAGATTTCTAATTTGGCACCTGTGACATATAGTGACTTCCCATGAGGCTTTTCAGTAAATGAATTCTCATATTTTCAATTTAAAAATATGTACACTCCAGGCTTACTTAATGGACTTCCTGGATGATTCAGTATGTTACTTATGTATCAACAAAGTAAGTTATAGGTTTACAATTTGCATGTCTGTTCTTATTTTCTATTATTTGGAACATACAACAATATGCAATGTAAGGACTTGGCAGCAGACAATTGAAAATACTAAAGATCTTCTAAATAACCAAAAGGACTTCAACGTTTGAAATGCATATTTTGGATAATAAGCAATGAATCAAAATTCAGATGTAATTATCTGCATGATTGGAAATTTCAGTAACAGTGTAAGAAAATTCTGCCAATTGATCATTAAAATATTGAATAGATAATATTAGTAAGAACTGAACATGGTTAGTTTAGAAAAGTGACACCAGCTAATGATGACTTTAAGTATGAATTTTAATTCTCTTGGGTATATTTACAATGCATGTGCTATAAGCTCTTCCTAGATTTAAAAACAGCATATTGCACCAAAATATAGTATAAATAACATAGAAGATAGATGCACTGCAGAGATATTACTTGACAAAATTATTTTAAACCTAATTTCCTGCATTAGTAAAAAAATTTTCTCTTTTTATTCTTTTCTGTCTTTATTTATTAAAAGAAATTTAATGGGGAAAGAGAGCTAGTATAGATGCATTTTTAAAATGACCTTAACTAGTTATCAATTAGCCACAAAAATAAGCATACAAGTCCTCCAAGGTAGATACAAATAAAATGTTCCGTGTTGTGGTGCCAGACTAAGAGAAGGAGGAAGAGCAGAGCAAATTGCTATCTTCTGCCATTCATTCCACCATCCTTCTGGCACACGCAAAGACAAGAAAGGTATACAAGAGAAAGAGTCCAGTAGCTGGAATGACAAAAGAGCAGAGCCAGGAGGAAAGGCTACACAAATGCTTTGCGTGTCTCTTCACTTGTCTCGGCCTCCTGATCTGCATGCTTCATTAATAAAATTGCAATTGTTAAGTGTAGTTCTTTCTTGAATTCTTTGAGACATTCTGGCAAATTATCTAGTGGAGGAGGTTTTTTGAAAACGCCCAGATTTAGAGCCAGTCAGTCAGAAGTGTGAGCTGGGAAAACCTGGGACTCCCACAGTGTGGCCGATGTCTGCAGTATGGGCAGGCTTGTTGGGGACAGTGCACTTTAAGCTGTGGGTTCATGCTAACTCCAGGTAGTTAATGCCAAAAGATGATGCAGCATTCTTTTATAGTATTTCTGATTTTGTTTCCTAATATTAGGTTTAGGAGTTTTGCAACTATATTCTTCAGTGAAATGACATTTTAGTTTTCCTGAAATACCTTTGATGTGGATGTGGGTTTGTTGTTGTTGTTGTTGTTGTTGTTGTTGTTTTTTTGGGGGGGAAGTTTGTCAAGAGTATATAACCTCAGAAAATGAGTGTGGAAAGAGTGCCATTTCTATTTTTTGAAAGAGTTTGAGAACATGGAATTATTTTAATGTTTGGCATTGCCCATTAATAAAGCTCTCTGGAACTGGAGTTTCTTTGTGGTTAGGCCTTTTTTTTTCTTCTTTTGTTACGGAAAAATGAAGCGACCAGACACTGAGGGGTTAGGAGCAAGATCTTTACTTACGTGCACGGGCCCAGAGGAGACAAACTCCAAATTCTGAGCCCAGAACAATAACCCCGCACTCCCTTTATGCTGGGCTAAGTGGGGTAAGAGTCTTGGGAGGCGTGGTATAGATTTGGCGCGAAAAGGGTTTACAGAAGTAAAAGAGAAGCGTTTACCTCATAAGTCAGGGTAACTGGCGTGAAAAGGGCTTACAGAGGTGGGAGAGAAGCATTTACATTATAAGTCAGGGCAATTAGCATTTCATCTCTGGTATCAGCCTTGATTCCCTCTACACTTTCTTTTTTGCTCAATCCCTCCAATATCCCTACCAGCCACCATCCCCAACAGTTGTCAGTCTGATCTCTATAATTCTATCAGTATTTTGTTTGTTAGTTCATTTTGTTTATTAGATTCCACATATGAGTGAAATCGTGCAGTACTTGTCTTTCTCTGACTGACTTATTTCACTTAGCATAATACCCTCCAGGTAAATCCATGCCGTTGCAGAAGGTAAGATTTCCTTCTTTTTATGGCCTAGTGGCATTCCATTGTGTAAATGTACCACAACTTTTTTATCCATTGATCTACTGATGGACCCTTGGGATACTTCTAAATCTTGGCTACTGTAAATAACACTGCAATAAACATAGGGGCTCATATATCCTTTAGAATTGGTGTTTCGGGTTTTTTCTAATATTTTCTGAGAAGTGGAATTTCTGGGTCATAAGGCGGTTCCATTTTTAGTTTTCTTGAGGTATCTCCATACTGTTTTCAATAGTGGCTGCACCAATTTGCATTCTCATCAAGAGGGCATGAGTGTTCCCCTTTCTCCACATCCTCACCAGCACTTGTCATTTATTGATTTATTGATGATAGCCATTCTGACAGGTGGGAGGTGATATCTCATTGTGGTTTTAACTTGCATTTCTCTGAAAAGATGCTCAAATGAAATTGAGCATCTTTTCATATGTCTATTGGCCATCTGTATGTCATCGTCGGAGAAGTATCTATTTAGCTCCTTTGCCCATTTTTTTACTTGAATTGTTTGTTTGGAGTTGAATTTCATAATTACAACTTTTGGATATTAACACCTTATCAAATGTATCAGCAAATATATTCTTCCATTTAGTGACTTGTCTTTTCATTCTGTTGATGGGAAGGCTTTTGATTAACTGTTTAATTTCTTAATATTTATGTAGGTCTATATATCTTTTCCTTCTGGAATCACTTTTGGATAATTATGTTTTACTAGAAATTTATCTACGTATCTAAAGGTTTAAACTTATTACTGAAAGGCTGTTCATCTTATCATGTTAATATATCTGTATTATCTTAGGTTCTGGATAAACGTCCTCACTGTATTCTTGATATTGTTCACCTTTCCTTACCTGGACCTCCTCACTTTTGTAACAATTGCTCCAATCTGAGAGTTAAACAATTTAAGCAGCAGTTTTAGAACTGTATGTATATTGTATGTTTTCTGTTGTATTAACTTCTACTTTCAATTTTGCCAATTCTGTATCTACTGCTTAAGGTAGATATTTAGCTCACTAACTTTTAATGCTTTCTTTCTCTCTCTGGTGTGTGTTTGTGTGTATAAAACTTTTCCTGTCTGTGTGGTTTTAGCTGAGTCCTATAAAGTTTGGCATGTGTTAACATTTGAATAGAGCTATGCAGTCTATGATGAGTTTTTGTTATTCAATTTTCTTATAGCTTTAATGATTTTTGTCTATATTTTGATGTTTTTTTCTTTTTATTTCTCAAAAAAACTTCATATTTTTTAAATTTAGCTTCCTGACTCTGTGTCTGTGCCTTTGATACTTTCACAACCGTTTTCTGCTCCTCCATAAGGAAAGCACACTTGATCCTGTTGCAGACACACTTAGCACACATGGACCCCCCATAGGCCCCGCTGACATGTTTTTTCATTTTAGAGAACCTCATCAGTACTTTAGGTCTCACAGCACTAACTGTGCAAAGTCAAAGCCATCCTGGAGACACGTCACATGCAGATCTTGGTGCTTTCCCAACCTTCTGGGTATAAAGAGAAACAATCCTATCACTGGGGGTTTTGGACAGCCTACTTTGTTAGAGTCTGTATTGCAGGAGAGCCTCCAGTGGTACGTCAAACACTGGTCCATTGTGAATGCCTAAAGACACTGTCCCTGGAAGAGCTGTTTTTCTACTGTTTGTTGAAAAAAAGTATTTTAAAATCTCCCATTATGATTAATACCTTGTCTGTTTCTCCTTGTATTTCTGTCATGCTTTACTTCACATATTTTCATGTTAAGTGTTCATTATAGCTTGGTCAATTAAAAAATTACCTTCACATCCCTTTAGTTCTAATATTAATATAACCATAACAATTTTATTTGATTACTATTTTCACATGTTTTTTATCTTTTTCTTTCACTGTTTGTTTTAGGTGATGTATTTGTGAACATTATATTGTACAATCTTTTTAAATCTAGTCATGGAATCTTTTTTTTTTTTAAGTAGACACTGGATTACTTTAAATGTAATGTAAGTACTGATCTATAATTGTAATTTATCCTTTTTTGTGTGTTTTACACCTGATCTTTGTTTCTTTCTGTTGCCTTTCCTTGGTTCTTCAGAATGATTAATGTTATCATTCTATATTTTCTTTTTCTTTAGCATGTTGTCAACATGATTCTCTGATCTTCAGCTTGAAAAGTCAGTTGTTAGTCTTTTGTAGGTAACTGCTCTTTTTCTCTAGCTGTTTTTAATTTTGTTTCATTGCCTTAAAGTTCTCCAATTTCACTGTGATCTGACTCAGTATGAATTTCTTTTTATTTATTGTGTTGCATATTTGTTGGACTTTGAAAATCTGGATTGGTGCATTAATGTATCAATAATTCCAGAAATTCTAATTTATTATCTCTGCAAATGTTGCCTTCACCTCATTCTTTATCTCTTCTCCTTCTAAAATGTTATTAAAGAGGCATAACCAAAAAAAAAAAGGCATTAAGCAATCTCATTCTATCTACCTTGTTTCTTATTTTTTTAAAGATGGTTTCCTTTTTGGAGGAAAAGGGTTATCTCTCCATCTTCCATTCTAGATACTATTTCCCAACTTCCTAATCACTAATTATCCCTTTAGCTGTACTTCAAAGGGGTGGTGTGTTGTTTTTGTTTTACTTTGCCCATAGTTACCCTGTTGTTCATCACCAAACTTGAGAAGTATCCAAAATCGAAGTCCAAATTTGGCTAGATTAATATATGCTCCAAGATTCACTTTTTTTTCCTAGTAAGAATCTCATGTTTTTGTTTTTTTTTTTAATTCTGCCTGTTATGACTATGTAAATGTCTTTTTCTCCGTACTCCAAGGTACATTAGCAACTTGAAAGAACTTGGTGCTCCTTAAAGGAAATCCGTTTTCACATAGATTACTCCTGTAACATTTTCACATAGATTACTACTGTAACATTTTGGTTTACAACATAGCTTTGCAAAATTTCAGACACATAGATATATTGACTAGTATTTGATGAACACAATCAAACACAAGAGCTACAAGGTACTTTACCATACCAGTAGAGCAAAGGATTTTTTCATTTCAAAAGTAGATTTTTTTAATTTTAAAATTTATTACTTTAGCATTTTAAAAAGATGTCAAAATTTACATGTAAGTTATGATTCATTAAAAAGCAGTAAAGTTTTAGTATGACATTAGCTGGAGGATTATAGCTAAGCCACAAGAAACACTGGATCATTTTAACATTAGTAAATAAAAAAGAAAAACTCATTTGAAGATCAGTCTATCCCCCTAATTTCCTTCCTAAATTTGGAACCTTCATTTCTTTAAACCACCATGTCCAGTTGGGCTCTATGAAGCAGCATGTTTACTAATTCCATAAAATAATGCTTGACTACATTTGATTATTTCTACTCTTCTACTTTACTAACTTATTATGAAGATTCAAATTACACATCATCTCTATTTTCCCTACTTAAAAATTGAGTAGGATATAGTAATATGAGATGTTCTGGAGGGATTCGTTCCTTAATGTTTCTAAAGTCCTGCACAAATGCCAAACTCATTACAGTGTGCATGCTGGCAAGTGGCTAGGGTTTAAGAGATAATGCAAGAGGACACATAAATCAAAATTTCAACATGAACAACCTTCTTTTTGGGCCAGAGAATGATTAATCACATCACTGACATCGTGTATGCAGGTTCTTGTTTAATAAGTAACAGTTGACACCTTTAGGTTAGGTTATACCTTCAGCCTCCTCCCTTGCCTTTTCATATAGTGGTGGTGGGGGTTGGGAGGAAGATGACCAATTCTAAGTAGACACTGACTGCCTTTCAAATTATGGTCTAGAAAATACCCAGACTCTCTAATTTCCACCATCCAGGGAAAAAAAGGTGGAATTGTCGTGTCATAGTAAATTGTTCCCAGACTTCAGATGGATTACTTTGGAAGATGATACTTAGAATAATTTCTGTCAACATCAGAGCCAGGAAATAAATTCAGAATCATATGATTCTTGCTACCTGCACTATTGCCATCCTGCTCCAAGCACCATTATATCTTGCAAGGATTACTGCAGTCATCTCCTTTTGCAGTAGAGATTGTCCAAAAAAAGAAAAAGAAAAAAGAAATTGTGTGTGTGTGTGTGTGTGTGTGTGTGTGTATACTCGTGTCTATATACTGAGGTCTGCCCAGAAATTAACAGCCAGGTAATATGAAAAATAGACATATTTATTGAAGAAGATGCAAGATACAAGAAACATTATACATAGAACAATGATGCCTCAGTCCCCTTTAAAGTAGGCACCTTGGGAATTCTTACAGTTCTCCCAGTGTCTCTTCCACTGTTCAAAACACTTTGCAAAAACTTTTGTTGGAATAGCCATCAGTTGGTCCATTGCATTTTCCTGAATCTCATCCTTTCAAAGGTGATTTCATTTATGGGAAAAGCCAGATTCTTTATTCTACTCATTCAGTTTGAATGCGATGACCACACAGGAGAGAACTGTTTGCATGACATCTATGTAACCTGCAGCCAAGGAGAGTGGACTGGAATGCACATGCTTGAACCATGACAACTTCACTGTGCAAGTCAGTGGGGGTGGTAGATGCCACTGAATGAATATCTTTACTGTGTGGCCATCACACTCAAAATGACTGAGCTAGGAGAGCAATGAATCTATCTCAAATTTTGCATTAAGTTTGAACATTCCTCTGTAGAAAATTTTTGGGTGATTCAGAAGGTTTTTGGGGGTGATGCAATGAGTGCAGCACAACTAAAAGTGTGGCACAAACACTTCAAAGATGGTCGAAAATCTGTTGAAAGGGATCCATGTTCTGGAGGGCCTGCAACAAGCAGGATGCCTGAGAATGCTGAACATGTACAGGCTGCAATCAACAAAGATGGGTGACTGACAGTGGGAGAACTAGAAGTTGATCTGGGGATTCCAAAAATTACTGTGTCTAAGATTGTAATGCAGGACCTTGGCATGAATCATATCATGGTAAAATTCATTTCATGGCTTCTGCTACCAGGGCAGAAGGAACACTGTGCTGCAGTTGCTAATGACTTGATTCAAACTACTACCAATGAACCAAATTTCCTCAAGAATGTCAAAACCAGAGATGAAACGAATTTATGGTAATGATCCAGAAACAAAGATTCAGTTGTCCCAATGGAGGTCACCTCATTCTCCATGCCTGAAGAAGGCACGGCAAAGTCACAGCAAGGTCTAGACAATGTTAACTGTGTTTTTTTATTGAGAAGGTGTTATCCATCACAAATATGTCCCTCCAGGCCAAACAATTAATGAAGAATACTACCTCAATGTTTTCCATCAGTCAAGAGATGGGATACAATGAAAATGGACACAGCTATGAGCAGCTGATAATTGGCAGCTTCATCATGACAATGTACACACTCATGCATCACACTGAGCAAATTTTTTTGGCTAAACATCAAATTACCCAGATAATTCAGCCCCACTACATCCCAGATTTGGCACCCTGCAACTTCTGGCTTTTCCCCAAACTAAAATAACCTTTGAAAGGGAAGAGATTTCAGACTGTTGATGAGATGAGGAAAATACAATGGATCAGCTGATACCTATACCAATGAAGTGTTTTGCAGAATGTTTTGAACAGTGAAAGAGACACTGGGAGAACTGGGTGAGGTCCCAGGGTGCCTACTTTGAAGGGGACCGAGGCATCATGTTAACCACAATAGCAATAACCACAGTAATAACTGCATTGCTATTTGAAAAATACTAACTTGTTTCTTTGTTTCTTCCTGCGTTCTACTCTCTACAAACTATTTTTCAAAATAGCAGTCATAGTGATTTTTTAAAACATAAGCTATATCAATGTCATTCTCCTTCAAGCTTTCCAGTAACTCTTCAAATCACTCTCAGCTATATCCAAAGTCCTCCAAAAAAGATGTAAGGACTTGAGTGATTTGGTCCTCTATGACCTATCTTCATCCTCTACTGTTCTTGCCTGGTCAAACTGTACTATCTTATATTCCCCCAACATACCAGGTACATGAGTTAAATTAGAGAAGCAACAAACAAATATTACTGGTCTCTGATCAGTGTTCTGGTGAAATATGTCTGCTATGGAGAAGATAAGTAACATCTAGGAAATAATATTTCCTTCTATTCACAGCTATGTAGCCTCTAATTTTTACCCCTCCCTATTAAAATAAGAAGTAGGTTTCAATACTCTCTGGCTTTTGTATTTCTTTTTACTGAAGTAGTTGTTTCAGATCCTTAAATGTGCCAAGTATTTCCCCATCTCAGGGTCTCTGAACACCATATTTCTTCTGCCCAAGATACCTTTCTTCATCTGGTTAAAATAATCTGACATCAGAGTAGATTTGTTTCTCAGGAAAGACTTTTCAGACTCCTCTGCCTATGTGTAGTGTCCTATTTTGCCTCTAATGACATTTTCTTCCTTCTAATAATTGCATAACTGTGCAATGTAGTTCTTTGTGTAACAAATACCTGGCTTGCTATATTGAACACTAACTGAAGCTGCTCCAATGACTGCAAGACATAAAGTGATCTTGAAAACTGAAAGATCTATAATGTCTTGGGTGATGTTAGAGAAAGGCTCTTATTGAGATGGTAGTACCCAGAACTTCATGATAAAATAGAAATGGTTTGTTCAGAAATATGCTGAGGAAATGCAAGGAGGTAGCTTCTTGTCTTCCAAGGCTGGCTGTGGAAGCACAGGAGGGAGTGAAGGATTCTATCTATAATCGAATGGGTGGTATGGTAAGAACAGGTCCCTATTGACCAACAAAAAGCTTTTTGATTAATAGATGGTCGTTCCAAGGTGTAAAAACAGCATCTTATTTGGCATACTGTGTCACTAAGACCAGCAGAGGCAAAGACTGATCAAAGAAGGCAAAAATAAATCAGTTCAATGAGCTGGTTTCACATGCTATTTTCTTTTAGTGATGGGAGAATTGAATAATAATACAAGTTCACTATGTTTGGATTTTTATTGACTCACAAGTGGTGGCCAATGTTTTGGTCATACAGTCAGGCAGATGGGCAATGGAAAACTTCACTATTAAAGCAATGTGGATTGGAGGGTAAGATGGTGGGGAAGTGAATGGAAGTTACACTGACCTCCTCTCATGACCAATCTGGAATTACAACTAAATTGTAGAGAAATGACCTGGAGCAAACAACTGAACAATAGCAAGAAAGATGCCATATAACCTCGGACAGACAGAAGAATCAATTCATCACAACCTGACTGGTAAGGAGTATGGTGGAGACTCAAGAAGGCTGGCTAGGCACCCTCAGGTGGCAGAGGTAGAGGGATATGTAAGCAGCCAGTTGGATCCCCCTGAGAAGAGTGGGGTCTAAACCATAAGTGGGAATCCCCATCCCAGAGCACCGAAGCTCAAAAAGTTCACAGATAACAACCAGCTGCTAAAAAAGTGGAAGGATTGCTCTCTGCCAGAGGTGGGCAACCAGAGACTAAAAGAGCCATTTAAAGGGCCAACACATACCTTTTCATTTGCAACCACTTACTCTGGCTCCAACAAAGCTGGGGGCAGAGTGGGCTACAGATGCCTGAAGAGAGACTGGAGGCAGAGGCTTTGGAGAGAGAACTGAGAGAGTAGCCACTGGGATCCTGGTGCTGAGTCATCCCCCATAAGGCAGCAGCCATAGAGCTCACACAGACTGCTCCCCTCCAAGCAGCAGCAGTATGAGGGAAATCATTAGCCCTGACCCCAGGAGGGATTCTGCCCACCTATTGTGCTTAAACCTGACTGCAGGGTGCAGCATGACTAGCTTAAGAACTGAAGGAGACAGCTACAGACAGTAGATCCCTGAATCTAAAGTCTCAAACAGGCTGCCTAAGGTCAGATGGGGTCAACATCTGAAATCACCAGAGGTGGATACAGAAAAAAATTAAAAAAACAAAAAATAGCAGTAAACACTAGAGGCTACCAAGGTGAAATCCATTATGGTCTTCCCCATGATTTGTGATTTTTTTTTTTACTACAAAGCTTTTTAACATTTATTTCTTGTTCATCAAGTTTGTACATATTAAGTCACTAGATTTTATACTATAGTTTATTGCTCTCCTTTCTTATAATAGTCTTAACCTCTTTATGGCCTCATTAATACTGGTTCATTTGTTGTTCATAGTGGTAATGCAGGGGGTAGTTATTTTTGCAGATGTGGGTTTTATTCCTGGGCTTTGTGGTTTTGCTCTGGTGCCAAATAATAGGAAAACAAAGAAACAACTGCCAACTGAAAGGAAAGGAGGAATCCTCAGAAATACTACTAAATGAAATAGAGGCAAGTCAACTATCAGATATTGAGTTCAAAACAATGGTTATAAGGAAGCTCAATGAACTCAGTGAGCTCAGTGAGAATGACCAAAAACTACAGGGAACCTATGGGGAACTTACTGCAAACTATATCAGCATGAAAAAGGGCATAAAAACTATCAACAAGAACCAAGAGGAAATAAAGAATACAATTTCTGAATTGAAGAACACAGTAAAAGGAATCAAAAGCAGGCTAGATGAAGCAGAGGATCGAATCAGCAAGCTGGATGACATGGTAGGAAAAAACTCCCAGAAGAACAAGAAAATGAAAAAAGGCTCAAAAACAATGAAGTGGGGTTTAGGGGAATACAGGACAATAAGAAATGTAATAATATCTATATAATAGGAATACCAAAAGGAGAAGAAGATGAGCAAGGGATAGAAAACCTGTTTGAAAAAAGTAATGATGGAAATCTTCCCTAATTTGAGGAGAGAAAAGTCACACAAGTACTGGAAGGATGGAGGGTCCCAATCAAGAGTAAATCAAAGAGACCCACTCCAAGACACATCATAATTAAAATGGTAGATATCAAGGACAAAGGGAATCTTGAAGGCAGCAAGGGAGAAACAAGAAGGAACATACAAGGGAGCCCCCATAAGGCTAGCAGCTGACTTCTCCACAGAAATACTATAAGCCAGAAGGGAATGGTAACAAATATTCTGAGTAATGAAAAGCGAAGACCTGCAACCAAGACTACTCTAGCCAGAAAGGCTCTCAATTAAAATGGAAGGAGAAATAAGGAGTTTCCTAAACAAAAGAGGACTAAAGGAATACACCTCTACCAAAACAGCATCGCTAGATATGCTAAAGGGACCGCTTTAAGAAGTTGAAGAAAAAGGGTGAGAGAGAGAGTGGAGCACAGACACAAAGGGAAAAAATGAATGAGTATTTATCAATAGTAACTTTAAATGTAACTGTATTAAATGCTCCAATTAAAAGACAGCAGAGTTGAATGGATAAGAAAACATGACCCGAATATATGCTGCCTACAAGAGACCCACCTCAGAACAAAAGACCTACACAGACTGAAAGTAAAAAGTTGGAAAAAAATATTCCAAGCAAATGGACAGGAAAGAAAAGCCAGCATAACAATACTTATATCAGACAAAATAGACTTCGAAACAGAGACTATAAAAGAGACATACAAGAACACTTCATAATACTCAAAGGAAGAATCCATCAAGAAGACATAAACATTGTAAACCTATAGGCATCCATCATAGAAGCAATCAAATATATAAGGAACATTCTGGATGACTTCAAGAAAAATATAGATGACAATACACTTATAGTAGGGGATTTTAATACCCCACTGTCAACAATGGATAGATCTTCCAAACAAAATATCAAAGTAATATTGCAGAACTGATCAACCCATTATATCAAATGGACTTAACTGATATATATTTAACCTTTCTTCCCAAAGAAGCAAAATACACATTATTTTCAAATGCACATGGAATGTTTTCAAACATGAAAGGACACAAAACAAGCCTCAAAATTTTAAGAAAACTGAAATCATATCAAACATTTTCTCAGACCACAAGGGCTTAAAACTAGAAACCAGCCTCAAGGAAAAAACTCAAACACACTCAAACTTATGGAGACTGAATAGTATGCTATTAAACAATGAATGGGTCAATAATGAGATCAAAGAAGAATCAAAAATTTCCTGGAAACAAATGAAAATGAACATACAATAGTCCAAAACCTATGGGATACTGCAAAGGTAGTCCTAAGAGGAAAGTTCATAGCAATCCTGGTCTATAAAAAAAGATAGAAACATTTAAAATAAACAACCTAACCCTATGTCTACTGGAGAAACAACAGCAAACAAAGCCCAGAGAATAGAAAGAAGGCAATAATCAAGATCAGAGCAGAACTGAATGACATAGAGACTGAAAGAACAATTCAAAGGATCGGTAAGTCCAGGAGCTGGTTTTTTGAAAAGATAAACAAAATCAACAAACCTTTAATAAGACTCATCAAGAAAAAAAGGGAGGGGACCCCAAAAAATAAAATCAGAAATGAAAGAGGAGAAATTACAACTAATATCACAGAAATACAAAGGATTGTAAGAAATTACTACAAACAACTATAGGCCAAGAAATTTGAAAACCTGTGTGAAATGGATAAATTTCTAGAAAAATATAATCTTCCAAAACTGAATGAAGAAGATATAGAAAGCCTGAACAGACTGACAAAAACTGGTGAAATTGAAGCAGTAATCAAAAAACTCCCAGCACATGAAAGCCCTGAACCAGACAGTTTCCCAGGAGAATTTTATAAAACATTTAAGAGCTAACCCCTGCCCTTCTCAGACTGTTCAAAAAAATCCAAGAAAAGGGAAGACTCCCAAATTCTTTTTATGGGGCCAGCATCATCCATACCCAAAATGAGATAAAGATACCACAAAGAAAGAAAACTATAGGCCAATATTGCTGATGAACATAGACACTAAAATCCTCAACAAAACATTGGCAAACCGCATCCAGCAATACATTAAAAAGATCATCCACCATGATCAAATGGGATTCATCCCTGAGATGCAAGGATAGTACAATATTTGTAAGTCAATAAATGTAATACATCACATAAACAAAAGGAAAGACAAAAATCACATGATCATATCAATAGATGTGGAAAAAGCTTTTGATAAAGTACAGCACCAATTTATGATAAAAAAAAACAAACCCTCAGCAACAGGAACAAAAGGGGCAAACTTCAACTTAATAAAGGCCATATATGAAAAACCTAAAGCCAACATCATACTCAATGGACAAAAATGAAATCTTTCCCATGAAGATCAGGAACAAGACAAGGATGTCAGTTTTCACCACTTCTATTCAACATGGTATTAGAAGTCCTAACCACAGCCATCAAACGAGACAAAGAAAGAGAAGGCATGCAATTTGGAAAGGAGACATAAAACTGTCATTATTTACAGATAACATGATAGTGTACATAGAAAACTCTATAGACTCCACCAAAAAATCTACTTGATCTAATAAGTGAATTTGGCAAAACAGCAGGATACAAAGTCAATACTTGGAAATTGAAGGCATTTGTGTACACTAACAATGAAATATCAGAATCAGAAATAAGGAAATTTCCCATTTACTATAGTAACAAAAAAATTGAAGCGCCTAAGAATAAACTTAACCAAGGAGGCTAAAGACCTGTGCTCAGAAAACTACACAACACTGAAGAAAGAAATTAAGGAAGACAGAAATAAAAGGACGTACATACCATGTTCATGGATTGGAAGAAATAACATAATCAAAATGTCCATATTATGCAAAGCAATTTATAGATTCGACACAATCCCAATTAAAATAGCAATGGCATATTTCACAGATTTACAACAAATATTTCAAAAATTTATATGGAACCATAAATAACTCAGAATAACTGCAGCAATTTTGATAAAGAAGAACAACATAGGAGGGATCACAATATCTGACATCAAACTGTATTACAAGACCACTGTAATCAAAACAACCTGGTGATGGCATAAGAACAGACACATAGATCAATGGAACAGAACAGAGAGCCCAGAATTAAACTCAAGCCTCTGTGGTCAATTAATATTTGACAAAGGGGGCAGAAGCATAAAATGGAATAAAAATAGCCTCTTCAACAAATGGTGTTGGAAAATCCAGGCAGCTATATGGAAAAAAATGAAATTCAACCACCAACTTAGACTTAGACTGCACACAAAAATAAACTCAACATGGATAAGAAGCTTAAATATAAGTTGCAACACCATTAAAGTCCTAGAGGAGGACAAAGTTAGGAAAATCTCAGATATTCCATGCAGCTGATATGTCCCCTAGAGCAAGAGACATAAAGGAAAAATTAAAAAATTAGACTTCATCAAAATAAGAAGCTTCTGCAAGGCTAAAGAAAACATCAGCAAAATGAAAAGGGAACCAACCATATGGGAAAATATATTTGCCGTGCAGACTCTTTGGACAAGGGTTTGATCTCCAAAATATATAAAGAACTCACAGGACTCTACTCTAGAAAGACAAACAATCTCATTAAAAAATGGGCAAAGGACCTGAACAGACACTTCTCCAAGGAGGACATACAGAGGGCCCAGAGATATATGAAAAGATGCTCAGCATCACTAGCCATCAGGGAGATGCAAATTAAAACCACAGTGAGATACCACTTCATGCTAGTCAGAATGGCCATCATAAAAAAATCAAGAAACAACAAGGGCTGGTGAGGATGTAGAGAAAAGGGAACCCTAATTCACTGTTGGTGGGAATGCAGACTGGTGCAGTCACTGTGGAAAGCAACCCGAATTTCCTCAAAAACCTAAAAATAGAGCTGCCTTTTGACCTGACAGTTCCACTGCTGGGATTATACTCTAAGAATCCTGAAACACCAATTCAAAAAAGCCTATGCACCCCAATGTTCATAGCAGCACAATTTACAATAGCCAAGAATTGGAAGCAACCTAAGTTCCCAACAGTAAATGAGTGGATCAAAAACTATGGGACATTTACACAATGGAATACTACATAGCAGAAAGAAAGAGCTACTACCCTTTGTGACAACATGGATGGAATTGGAGAGCATTATGCTAAGAGAAATAAGCCAGGTGGTGAAAGACAGATACCATATGATCTCACCTGTAAGTGGAACCTAATCAACAAAACAGACCAGAAAGCAAAATACAACCAGAAACACTGAAATAAAAAACAAACTGACAGTAACCAGAGGGGAGGAGGATGGGGGATAATGGGGGGAAAAAAGGGGAAGGGTCATCAAAGAACATGCATAAAGGACCCATTCGAAAAGCCAAGTAGAGGAATTATTGAGGATGGGAGGCGAGGGTGGGTAGGGTCGGGGAAAGTGGTGGCAGGAAAATATTGACAAAAACAAAACAAAACAAAAAAATAGACAGGGGGAGGTTAAGAATAGTATAGGAAACTGAGAAGCCAAAAAACTGAGATGTACAACCCACAGACATGAACTAAGGGTGGGAGGATGATGGGATGGGGTCCTGGGTGGAGGGGATAAAAGGGAGGAA
Source organism: Mormoops blainvillei (assembly GCA_004026545.1). Taxonomy (NCBI): domain Eukaryota; kingdom Metazoa; phylum Chordata; class Mammalia; order Chiroptera; family Mormoopidae; genus Mormoops; species Mormoops blainvillei. The sequence goes on from PVJD01015037.1 coordinate 17,244, forward strand.
AAAATGGTACAACTGTAATAGTATAATAAAATATACCCCCCCAAAAGAAATACTGTATAGCAATATATACCACAACTAGAGCTACATGCAATGACATGTATAAATATCACAAATAATATTGATCTTAATAAATCAAAAATGAATACAAAAAAACACAATGTATACATGGAGCATGGCCCTATGGCAATTAATATGGGAATTTAAGGGGTGCATTCAATTAGGAGGTATTGGGAAAGGTAACAGGGAAGTGTTATACAGAGACAAGATTAAAATGAACATTAAGGGCAAAGGAAACAGCAAATTCAAAATCTCTAAGACAGATGCATGCTTGGAATGATCAAGATAAGCTAGTTAGGCTATAGGCAATACTTGGTCAGAGAAAGAATTGGTTTTGAAATTACACAGTTTGCAGGAGTTTATATTAATTATATCCTTTGTAATCCATATTAACACATTTGTATTTCATCCTATAAAAGCTGGGAAATCGTTGGAGGGTTTTGGGCAGAGAAATAAAATGATTTACATTTTTAAAAGACTCTCTGGCTTCTATGTTAGACTGTGGAGGGCTGTGGCGTGCATGGTGATGCTCACAACCATTTAATGTGACCCTTACATTTATTAGCCTTTGAAAAATTAGGGAGCTCCCAAAACACTCACTTCTGATATGACCTGGAAATTTGGGGGTTTCCAAGACCATATTCACGTTCAATGATTTCCTAAAGGAACCACTGAGCTGACTGAAACCTGTTATACTCATGGCTACAATTTATTATAATGAAAGAACACAGATTCAAATCAGCTAAAGATCATGGGGCAGAGTCCAGGAGAGTTCAAGTGCAGTTCTAGCCATGGATACTACTAACTTTCCCCCAAAATGATTTGTGTGAAAACATATGCAGTATATTGCCAGCCAAAGATGCTTACCTGAAATCTGGGTGACACAATTTAACCCATAACATAGGTGCTTTGTTTTATTCATTGCTTATTCTAATAACTAGAATAATTCCTGACAAATAATAAATACTCAACTCATTTACTGAATAAATAAATAAATTTTAAAAGTCAAGCATAAAGGTAATGACTGGAGGTAGAGATTTAAGACACAATCCCTGTCATCAACAAGATCACATTCTAGTGGAAGGAACAAGTAAATAAGCATTATATGATACGTGTTGGTTCAAAGGTATACACAGATGCTGTGTAGAAAAGAAACCTATGACATGGAGATCAGAGAATGCTTCATGGAGGAGATGATGCCTTGTGTTGAGTATTGAAATGTTGAAACTGATTACTCATGATAAGGAACATCCTGTGCATGGGGAGTAAGACATACAAAAAGTGGCAAGAAAAGATATGACACATTTTATGAACTAACTGCAAGTAGTTTGGTATGGAATGTAATAGAATAAAGAAAACACTCATTCTGGGGAACCAGAAGGCAGTTAATGAAGAACACTTCATAAGCTAGAGTTCTGATTTAACGTTAACATGACGGAAAACCAACGATACCTTTAAAAGTAAATGAGTGACATAGTCGGTTTGAAATTTAAGGAAGGTAATTGACAATAGTGTAAAGAATGAGTGAGAAAGAAATAAGACTAAGAAAGATAAACTTTTCATGTGTAATCGAATGGAATAATCAATAATCAAATGGAAAAGCACTGAGAGTCTAAATTTAAAGAATGACAAGATAGTGAGGAATAACAAATAAAACTGAGAACTGTGTCAGATGAAAAATTAATAGGTCAAGGTGATTACTGATCTGATGTAAAGAAGAAGTAATCCAGGACATCATCCAAGTGACTGTTGTTGACAATAGAGAAATGATGGTACCATTTACTGAAATAATATGTCACTGACAGGTAAGAGAAAAGCAGAGGATTTAGTGGATAAGAGTCAAAGAAGAATCATTATTAGATATCCTAATTTTAAGCTAGATTATCTGAAAGTCATATCCCATAAATAATCAATAAAAAATTAGAGAATTCAGGGGAATTATGGTTAAAAATCATGGAAGTAAATTTTAGATATGTAAAGCGTGCCAGATATTTTTAGATCATAGGAAAACCAGAACTTAACATTTTAGAGGTTATATTTTAGAAAAGTAGCTTAAGTGGAATCATTATTCAAGCAGTGCTTTTATTTCTTTTTTTGTAACAGTCATTTAGAGCATTTGTTATGTATGATATTTGCTTCTTTACATGTGTCTTTCATTTTTCTTATTAAAGTGGTTTCCCAGAGTATGGTAATTTCAGAAGTGTGATTTCCCTCATTTAAAAATATTAGCTTTGAAATATGTCCTATCCATGGTGGTGGATATGTGGAAGTGACCGAAATCACTCACGCACATACACATGCACACACATAAACACACAGCCCACAGAATGAACTAACCTTTAAGAACCTGGCTGTACATTTAGGCCACATTAACAGAGCAGAGTGTTGCCTGACAGATTTGGTAATGACAATCAGTGTCATGCCAACAGGTGAAACAAACAGGTTAACAGATCAGGAATCCAGCTTATCACCATGGTTTGATAGTCTGGCAAAACATTAATTGTACTCTGTAAAAAGCTGCATTTACCTTTTTTTCAAACCAAGAAAATAAAAAAAAATTGATATTACCGCTCCTTCAGCAAGTTCTCTATCATATTGCTAAAGCTAAAGGGACGTTCTAATGGACAACATTCCTAAAATACTAGGATTTGTTGGCACAGATGGTTTTGGTAGGATCAATCTCAAACTCTTCTCCTCCATTTGAAATTTCCATTGCACATTTCAAATTACCACAAAGCACCACAGTGGCAAATAGAAGGCCACTGTTCCTGAAAAAAATACAAATAATAAAGGGGAAGGGCCACAAGGTCATAAGATTTTTTTCTGGAAATTCTTGCAATATAGCAAGTGATGCCTTAGAGGGAAAAAAAAGCCGTTTAGAAAGACAGCAGCTGCTATAATGCTGTTTCATTACAGACCCAGTGGAGCAGAAGCAATGCATTCATTTTGCCTTTTTCTTCATTGATGATATCAATGGAACATTAATGGAATTCTTATAGTCTACTAGTACAGTATAAATTTAGCCTGAGTAAATCTTATATTGACTATATTATAATACTCTTTTTTTAAACTAAGGAAGAACTTCGCTGGTCTATTTTTAATATTAAAAAATTACATAAGGAATATAATTTCAGATCCACAATAAATAGGTAGTCAATACATTGTTTAAATTTCTATTCCCATTGAGAGAATAGGTAGAATTTAAGTCTAAATTAAAACTCTCATTAGCAAGCTTGTTTCATTGACATGTCACACAGTCTTTCTCCAGTTAACAAAGTCAAGGTGCTTTTATTGTTGTTTCTTTATTGATTTCACTTATTTAATTATCTTTTAACAGAAAAAGCTCAGTTTCTGTTTGTTCTTTTATTTTGCTAACAGGACAGGTTGTGCTTTCAAAACAAAAGCTATGCAAATTACTTAACATTTATCTGGATTTTAAAAATCTTGTCCAAACTATGATCCTAGGAGCATCCACTTACATAAGAATTTGGGGGCTAGACTGGGACCCAGATGTTTCAAGTGGATTTGCAAATGGCAAAGTGTTGTTTGTTGGATCTGTCTGCAAATCTATTTGCAAATGCAAATCCTCTTTCCAAACAGATCAGAGGGGTTTTTTTTAGGTCCAGCAAAAATCCTTCAGCAAAGCAAAATGCTGATGGAATGCACACGTGGCACTTCTATGGATTTCTAGCCACATGCTCTTGAACATGCTTTGTGTACATTCAGATCATGACAGGAGAAGACAGAATGCAATGACACATTTTCAGGGTTTCTGAAGCATCCAGCTGCAATTTAAGGGACAGGCTTAAGCTGTGGTTCATCGAGACATCTCCTTTTTTTATTCCTCCATGAACGACTTGGAGCACATCCTACTTCTGCTATTATCTCTGTCATCCCTTCATGCACTGGTTTTATCTTGCCAGTTTCCATTTGTCCAAAGCTAAGACTTGTTCTCTCACATACTTTCTCTTTTTAACACAATGTCCCTCTAGCAGATCCATGTCTCAAGGGTCCAGAACATCAGTGAAGCTCTCCACTGATGCTTGTCTGTTGAGGTCAGTAACTCATTCAGATTTACTCGATGATGATGATGATGATGTAAACAATTTACAACAGTAAGCAATTTATAGCACTATGTATGTTAACTCATTTAATCTTCACCACTACTCTATTATGTGCATACTGTTTCCCTTCTCCTTGCCCTGTGCTCCTCTAATTTAAACAATCAGTTTACAGTACATTTTAATGGTGGAAAGAAAGCATGGCTGGCTTTTCACCCCTCAAATCTGTCATCTTCTCTCCTTACATTTTACCATTGCCCTATTCAATGTTGGACTGTTGCCATAGTCTCCTAACCAATACCTACCACACTCCAGGCTTGGCCTCCAGTCTAATCTGTTCCTCTGAATTTTTGCTAAAAGGATGGATCTGAACTACAAATCTAACCTTGTCATTATTCTGCTTTAATGTCCCTTTATTACCTATGAGATGAAGGCCATCAGCCTGAGGATGGAATACAAAGCCTGTTGTATCCTCACCCATTTACTTCTTTAACTTCTTTTCAGTGAAACCTTGGTTCTTGTATTTAATTCATCCTGAAAGACTATTTATAAGACGATTTGTTTGAAAACCTAATCATGCTCATACCCGCACATCCTGTCCTTTGTCTGCTGCCTGAGAGATACATGACCGATCATACAAATATCAGCAATACAAGGGTCGTTGGGTTGAGAACCGAAGTTTTGTTCGACAATCAAGACCTTTTTTCAATAAACAACTTGGTCGAGAACCAAATTATTCAAGATGGGAGATGATCGAGAATCAAAGTTTAACTGGTACTTTCTTCTTAGAAGAAAATGACTTTTCAATTCAGTACCTCAGGTACAGTATTACTTCATGACTTTTAAAACATGTTAAATATGAATTATATGAATTTCGATGGGAACGGTGTTATTTCTTCTTGGTTTACCACCAATTCTGTGTTTGCTATGAAAAAAAAAAAGCTTTCAACACATTTATTGATAATATTGATATGTACTTGATGATAAGTCATTCTCAGGGAAACATGGTTTTGATCCACAGAAAGGAATCCACAAATGAGAATCATAAGGATCATAGCTAATGATGAACAAGATATTTGGGGCCAACAAGGTCTTTCCTCACTGCTTTTAAAATATTTTAGATTCTTCAACAGAGGTGTCCAAACTGCAGCCGGTGGGCCACACATGGCCCAGGATGGCTACGAATGAGGCCCAACGCAAAATCATAAATTTACTTAAAAGCTTTTTTATTGCTCATCAGTTTTCATTAATGTTTGTATATTTAATGTGTGACCCAAGACAGTTCTTCTTTCAGTGTGTCCCAGAGATGCCAAAAGGTTGGACATCTTATTTAGAAGATCATGTATTCAATTTATGAATAAACCTGATTAGGACCAAAAGTCGAGACTACCCGATCAGGCAAAACTACAGTGAAAAAAATGTGCAACATGCTAATAGAAAACCAGTATTTTGAGGAAAAATGTAAAGGTACAGGTTTTTAAACAAATAAGGAATGCTGAGGTTGTATTGAACATTAAGCCAAAATAATGGATTTGTTCAGTGAAATATTTTTTTTCTGTAAAAAGTTATTTAAATTGATATTTTATCATAAAAAGATATTTATATTTATCATAATAAAAAGAACTAACTAATGATTGAATTATTAATTTTTCATTCCCTTGAGAAGCCATGAAGAAGCCAAAGCTGGAGTTTATTTATTTAGGGAGGCAGGTGTTTTTATTCTCTTGTGATGCAGAGATCAGCAAAATAAGATGGAGTTGTCAGGATGGTGTGAGAGCATAATCATTTTGGAGGTGGCGTTCAAACATTATTTAAGGTAAAGAAAATTGTACTAAGCCTATGATTTGGGGGATGTTTTCCAAGTCATTCAACATAGTAAGAACATTTTCATCTTCCTTATAATACTGATTGTGTTCAAAGATTTTTTTGTTTTAACTTAGTTGTCTCATTAGAGAGTGGATGTTTATTTAAATCCCTACTATTTCCCAAATTGACCCACATATTGGAGAATTGTATATATACTTTCATTATATTTACATCTACTTTAAATGAGATACTAACTTTGGATATAACATGGATAAAAACTTGCAAGTTCATAATTTAAAATTACCTTTCTGTGAACACTTATTTCCAAATCATGTTAAAGATATTAAAATAAATCCTAGCTAAAATTTGATAATAGGAATAATAATTATAATGTAATTTATTGGAAAGTTATGACTATGGCCAAATATTATTCTATGAAAGTTCTGTTCTTATAATCATTTGGCTAAAGTTTTGGCACATGTATGAAATTCATGTGTTTTAGAGATGACATATCATCAAGACAAAAATACTCTCCTCTTCCATAATCCTTGAAGAAAATATCTTGTTTCCCTAAAAGATCCAAAAAATATAATATCCAAAACTGCAAGTAGACAGCATTATGTAACATGACTTATACTAGTTATAGTCATGCCTTTAAAAAAAAACAAACCTAAAAATTGTTTGAATCTGGGGATGTTTGCTGCTCTCATTTGCCTTGAAGCAGTATTAGAGACTAATTTCGGATGTCAAAGTTGTTCTATCATGTGGTTTTGGGTGTTAAAGTAAAACTGATATAAAATTCTATTGTAATATAATGGCATTTTTTTAAAAAAGACACGTATTGACCGAAAGTCTTAAGCTTCCTGTCTCAATTGTTATTAACTCCCCGACATAAAATGGTAGTCAGTTATATGAGCATAGTAAGCATCTTACTGTTCTGAATAGGATCATTAAAACCAGAATAACCTCAACTAAGTCACTGATAAGGAAAGCTTAGACTTTAATGTTTTTTTATGCATTCCTTTTGTTGTTCTATAGTACCTATACACAGAACATAGATTACTGAAAGCCTTCTAGATTTGTAAATAGTCTCGGGTTTTTCAGACCCCCACATCATTCAGCAAACATGTGGTGCAGAAATAGTTCTCATCTGCCTGTTTTAGTGATTTTTCAGTAAGTAGAAATTTGAATGGCTGGCAGAAATAAGATTGAGCAAGTATTAACCACATTTCTAACACAAAGGTTATAAAAATACAAGGCACAATTAGAAGAATTGATTTTTTTTCTTTCTCACAGATCAATGCTACACATCAAACTTCTTATGGTTAATTTCTGAAATTTAGACAAAATTAAAATAGTTGATTTTTAATTATACCAAGAATAATGCAATATTTCCCAAAGACTCAAGCATTGAAAAAAGTTAATAAGAAGCATACTTTTTACTAAACTGTAAACCTACTTATTGCAAAGGAACAACTCCATCAAAGGTTTCCAGAGTAATAGTGCACCTATTATAATAAAATTATAGGGCAAACATAATATTTTAAAATGAAACTCCCAAAAATAATGATTATAGTTTTCAGTACAAAAAGAAATATACATTTTCCTACCCAAACCTCAGAGTATTATATGTTCAAAAAGAAAAGGTCAGGAACTAAGTACTTCAGTGACACCCTTACCTTAAGGATCAGAATTGGAGTTATACTTGAGGTCTTAGGTGAAATGAGTTTGACGGATTAGGTTCGGTTACTGGCTGTCAGTGCACTACATAAAAAACACTGCACATACAGAGCTTAGTGAAACTAGCTGTTCTCTGCACAGGAAAATTCCTTGATAGAGTTAGCATGAAGACAAATGAACTGCTATCCCCCAAGAAAGGTGTCCCTTCAGGTTAGGTTTGAGGTTAGCAATACCAAACAGTAAGAGCACTTGACTTCCCTTAGTGGACAGACTCATTACTTTTGTAAATATCGAGGCTAAGCTTTGAATCCTGGTGTTCTTCTTTGAGTTTTTATAGAACAAGAGTAGTGTGAATAACTAACTAATTACCTAACAATAAAGAAATTAAAATGGAGAAACACAGGAGTTATGTAAGCAAATTTTCTTCATTTTCTACCATCAAAGTTGTTTTAATGTTCTCCTTTATCATTGCATCCTTACCGCTTCCACTTTTTTCAAAGCTTTCTCAATTTATTCTTGCTATTCATCATAACAAAATCCTATTAAAAAGATATTTTTATTAACAAGAAAGAAATGGGAACTCAGAAAGGATTAATTTCAAAATAGCAGTGGGAAGATACCACATATTTGTCAGTGTTCAAAACTAGGGCTTTTCCCACAAAGTTTTTTATATAGAGTTATTTCTCTGAAATACATTTTATTTATGATAAAATGTATATATTCAGTCTCATGTAAATCATGGGTTTTCCCTTATGTATCATCTATTTTTTTTCTTATCATATTTTTCGATTACCTCATTTACATGGTCAAATATGAATAGAACATAATTCAAGAAAATTGTATTTAAAATCTTTAAATATCTACTCTATCTCAATTATTTTCTTTATATACTGTTTAATATTTTTTGCTTAATAAATCATGGGTATTACTTTTATATAATTAAGGAATCTTTTCCAAGTTATATTTTAATGGCAATAGAGATTCTGTTATACATCTAAAACATAATTTATTTAATCTACCAAGCCTTTTTAATTTTTCTAACACAAAGAAGTGTAAAAATTACCCATAAAATCACTATTAAAATCATTATTGCACAGCAACAAAAGTTCCCTCTTCTACTCAAGACATACTCTTCCAAGAGGTTAACTTTTTGTGTGATTTGTCTGAATGATTTTTTTAAGTTTATAATTGTGTATCTATAGGTATAGATCTGACACAATCAGTGTAGATCTGATACAAAACTTACCCACTAGCTCTAATTTCCTCTGTGTTACTCATCTCATGTCTGCAGCAGTGATCAACCATATCTCATGTCCTTTTGCTCATTAGCATAAAATCTTATTTCTTTTTTCTCACTCTGTTTGCTGTTGGTTTAATCTCTACCAAAGAAAAGTCTAATACTTGCATCAGAAAAACTAACCTAAGATAACAGGTATATCTATATGTAAGTATTCAAATCTTGACTTGGGGTGGTGAACACAGAATGCAATATATAGATGATGTATTATAGAATTGTACACCTGAAAACTATATAATTTTATTAACCAATGTCACCTAATAAATTCAATTAAAAAGTAAAAAAAAATCTAAAAAATTAAACAGAACACATATTAAACAAAACAGTTCTGAATCATCCATGGTTCTAATAAGAAATAACAAGGAAATTTAAAAATAGCTTGAATTTGTTGAAAAGAAAGCACAACAAATACAATTTTGTGGAAATAAAAAAAACAATGCTCAGATGAAGTGTATGG
>PVJD01015038.1:0-26596 GCA_004026545.1 Mormoops blainvillei
CCACTGATAACCCTCCATGTGATCTCCATTTCTGTGACTCTGTTCCTGTTCGAATTGTTTGCTTAGTTTGTCTTTGTTTTTTAGGTTCAGTTGTTAATAGTTGTGAATTTGTTGTCATTTTACTGTTCACACCTTTGATTTTCTTCTTTTTCTTAAGTCTCTTTAATATTTCATATAATAAGGGCTTGGTGATGATGAACTCCTTTAACTTTACCTTATCTGGGAAGCCCTTCACCTGTGCTTCCATTCTAAATGATAGATTTGCTGGATAGAGTAATCTTGGATGTAGGTCCTTGCCTTTCATGATTTGAATACTTCTTTCCAGCCCCTTCTTGCCTGTAATGTTTCGTTTTAGAAATCAGATGATAATTTTTTGAGAATTCCTTCATATGTACCTCTCTCCTTTTCTTTTGCTGCTTTTAAGATTCTCTCCTCATCTTTAATCCTGTATAATGATGTGTCTTGGTGTGTTCCTCCTTGGGTCCAACTTCTTGGGGGCTCTCTGAGCTTTCTGGACTGAAATGTCTATTTCCTTTGCCAGATTGGGGACGTTTCCCTCCATTACCTTTTCACGTAAATTTTTCAATTTCTTACTCTTCCTTTTCTCCTTCTAGCACCCCTATGATTCCTATGTTGGAATGTTTAATGTTGTCCAAGAGGTTCCTAAGCTTCTCCTCATTTCTTTGAATTTTTGTTCTTCATTCTGTTCTGGTTGAATATTTATTTCTTCATTCTGTTCCAAATTGTTGATTTGAGTCCTGGTTTCCTCCCCTTCAGTGTTGAATTTCTTTTTCTAATGTATTTTTCTCCTCTAAAGATTCTATTTGGATTTATGAGGTCTGTCCAAAGGTATCCAGCCATGTAATATTAAAAATAGAGACATTTATTGAAGAAGATGCAATATAAGAAACATTGTTCATAGGACAATGATACCTCCATCCCCATCAAAGTAGGCACCTTGGGACCTCACACAGTTCTCCCAATCACTGTCAGCTATCCCATTGTATTTTCCTGAGTCTCATCAATGGTCTGAAATCTCTTCCCTTTCAAATGTGATTTTAGTTTTGGAAAAAGACAGAAGTCACAGGGTGCTAAATCTGGGTTGTAGTGGGGTTGAGTCACCTGGGTGATTTGATGTTTCACAAAAAAAAACAACTCTGCATCAGATGTGATGCATGAACAGGCACGTTGTTGTGATGATGCTGCCAGTCATCAGCTGCCCATATCTGAGGCCTTCTGAATCATCCAAATCGTTTCTGCATAGGAAGGTTCAAGATTTATGCAAACTTTGATGCAGATTTGTTGCTCTACTTGCTCAGTCATTTTGAATGTGCCAGACACACAGTACATATGCTCACTCAACAGTGTCTACCGCCCCACTGACTAGTACAGTGAAGTCGTCATTGTTCATGCTTGCTCTTTCCAGTCCACTCTCCTTGCCTGCCAGGTTACATCGATGTCATGGAAACCGTTCGTGTTATATGAACAATGGTTGGACTTTTTTCTGGACAGACCTAGTATATATTAATTTCTTTCCTCACTATATTCATATTTTCCTTTAAGTCTTTGAGCATATTTATAATAGGTACTTAAAAATCCTTGTTTGGTAATTTCATCTCTCTGTCATTTTTGGCTCTATTTCTATTGATTGATTTTTTTTTCCTGGCTATGGAAGAAGCACAACTTCCTGCCTAGTAATTTTTATTGGATCCTAGACATTATGAATGTTTCATTGTTGAGTGTCTGCATAATGTGTCCTCTTTGAAATTAGTTCTGAAAGACAGTTAAGTTAGTTGTGCATCAACCTGAGTCTTTCCAGGCTTATTTTTAAAGTTCATTAAAGCAAGTCTAGATTATCATTTATTCTAGAGCTAATTTATTCTTACTGCTAAGGTATGACCTTTCTTGGGGTTTGTATGCAATATCATAGATTTTCATAAGGTTTCTTTACTCTGGTTGGCAGAATATTGAATGTCTCTCAAATCTGTGAGAGCTCCGGGAATTTCAGCCCGTAGTTTCTTGGTAGTTCTTTACCTGGCTTTTTCACTTATATTTGTGTAGCTTAGTATTCAGCAATCCAATCAAGAGGATCTCTATGCAGACATCTGAAACTCTTTTTCTGTATTGCTCCCTTTTTTCCAGAGCTCTACCCTGTAAATTCCAGATACCTCAGTCACTCAAATTCCAATTTTTTTTCTGTTTTACTTAGGGAGGCCGCTGTGCTCTTCTGGGGTTTCCTTTTCCACACTATGATACAGAAGGTGCTTCTAGGCAGAAACTAAGAGGCATCATAGACTCTTACTCATTTCTTTCTTGTCTTTTAGGGATCACAGCCCTGCACTGCCTGTTGTTTGATGTCTAAAACAGTTAGTTCATATATTTTCCAGGTTTATATATTTTATTACTGACAGAAGAGAAAGTCTGATAAAAGTTGCTTCAACATGGTTGAGAGCAGAAGTCACAGTAGAGATTTTTTAAGCAGGATAGAGATGATCATATCTGTTTTGAAGTAAAAGCTGGTGGCCTCTTGAATGGATTCGAGGTAAATACTGAGGCAGAAAAACAAATTATAAGGTTATTTAAGTTGTCTACAAATGAGCTGGTGGTGACCTTAACTAAGAGATTGGCAGCAGGACTAGAGAGATGTGAAAACATTTGAGAGATACTTAAGAGGTAGGATTGACAAGACTTGCTAATAGCTTGGATATCGGTGGTGGGTGAAATAAAGTGCAGAGTTTGGGATGACCTTCGGTTTTCTGGCTTGAACAGCTAGAAGGATGGTAGCGCCATTCACTGAGACTGAGGCAGGATCAGTTTTGTTTTGTTTTGTTTTTTTCTTTTTTTGAGGAATGTTATTTAGTACTTGATGGAGATGATGAGTTCATTTGTGGACATGTGGAATTTGAGGCCTGAAAGTAACTGTAGCAGAGAAGGCAGTTGAATATGTAAATCTGGTGTTCACAGGAGAGCTGGGGGCTGAAGCAATAACTGAGGCCACGGGAATTGGTAAGACTGTCCAGGGGGAAGGTGTACAGTGAGAGGAGAAAGCAGTGCAGGACAGAGTGAATGTCCTGATTTACCAGTAGAGATCTTGGTGCTTAGGGAATGGGCCACAGTTTAGGGAAGTCATGATGGGAAAGAAAAGGATAGAGATGGGGCCCTGTTTGTTTTTCTCCATGGAGAATAAGCTCTGAGAGGGACTGCTGTAGGCTCAGGCCCTAGGGGTGGGAGTAAGGGGTGCTAGAAGAGATGCTGTGAGGCACCATGGCACATTCTGACTTAACTGTTCTTTTGACTCTTTCCCTGCCTTTCCTGTCTCACCTCCAGGCACAGCCATTAACACTATTACAAAGAAAAGGAAAACTGGGGCAAACTAAAGGCATAATAGAAATGGAAATAGTTACTAAACCCTAAAGAAGGAGAACACCTCAATTGGTATTTTGGAGGTTATGGCAGCAGTCTGCACAGGTCAACATTGTTAACTTGGCCCTGTGCCCTACAGCTGGGCCCTGTGGGCTGACTACACTCCAACTAACCCACACATCTTCACCCCCACCTCTGGCACTGGGAACCATGCCAGGGCCTCCCCAGGCAGCCAATCATGTGGCCAGGCCCTGGGAGCAGAGTAGAGCTCTGGAGCAACTGGGATAGACAGGGAGGGGCAGGGATAGGATAGCTCTGTGTAGTGCTGGTATGGATGCCTGGAACCTAGTCTCAGGTGCCCACCCTCAGTGGCCTCCCTGAGTATTCTTGTCTAAACTTACTCCCGCTTCTTAGAACTAGTGAATTAACAATGGTGTCAGCATACGGATATTATTCAAATTCACTTTTTGTGGTTTGTTGTTCTCCAGTTAGATCCTGTCTATCTACTCAATGGGCTCAGAGCTCCCCAAGGCCAGGGACTGGCTACAGTCACCGTTTGTTTGACTTCTTCACAGAGTACCCACCTTGAGAAAATGCCATGGGGCAGGTCAAAGAGGTCTCTTTGTCATCAGCTTTACTGTCAACTCAGATACGTGGTATTCTGGCTTTGGATGAACTGCAGAGTTTTTTGTTTTTTTTAAAGATTTTATTTATTTTATTTGTAGGCAGAGATGAAGGGAGGGAGAAGGAAAGGGAGAGAAACATCAATGTGTGGTTGCCTCTCATGCACCCCCTAATGGGGACCTGGCCCGCAACCCAGGCTTGTACCCTGATTGGGAAATCCAACTGGTGACCCTTTGGTTCGCAGGCCAATGTTCAATCCACTGAACTTACACCAGCCAGGGCCAGAGTTCTTTTTAATTGTGAGCCTCCTGGGTTATGTACAGTAGGATCTGGTTCACCAAAATTTAATTTGCACTCAACTTTTCAAGGACACAGCTCTTGGGCAAAGTGAGGTATATCTGGTGTCTTTTTTGAATTAAAATGAATAAATATTTCAACATTTTGAGGGAGAATTTTTCAAGATTTCTACTTGAAGAAACTGGAGACACCTGAGCTGAGGGGGAGATTTGGTGCAAATTTTCTTCAGCAGGATAGGAACTATGTGAGGTTGGAACTCCTAAGTCTTCAGAAAAAAATCCCAAGTCAGCCCCCTCCCCTAGACCTGGGAAAACAATACTCTCCTGCCAGTGGGTACTGAATTTTTTAGGCTTCAGGTGGCATATATATCTATTAGGTTACTTGTCTCGACTCACAGGATCTTTGTCTTCTGTCAGTGTGCGTCCTCTTAGAAGTAGACATCAAGGTGATGTTAAATGTGCAAGTGATTTATTGGAGGGAAAACATGGGAAAGATACAGGCATTGAAGCAGGAATAGGCAGGGAGAGCCTTCCCACCACAGTGCAGGGCTGACACCTGAAAAAAGAGATAGGAAAGGATGGAGGCTTGGGAAGGAAGAGTCTCAGACTGCAGCACAGTTCTGAGAAAGTCTTGGCCAGATTGATCAGAAATCCCTGAGCCAGGTTTGCCTGTTGGAGGAGTTCCATGTCACAGGAATGGCTATGCCTGATATCCCTGCCAAACATACTCATTGGCTTGGAGCAGCCTGGAGGAAACATGGCCTTCATATGCACACCATGGAAGACCCAAAAGAATAGTGCTGGGGCTGTCAGTGAACTCAGCTCCCTGCAGCTGGTTCTCTCTGAGAGGGATCTGAGCAGTATATCTTTGTGCCCACAACACCATCTCTGCAGCCATCTCTCCACCCTGCCACCCAGCATAGGACCAGTCCTTACTAGTTTGTTTCCAAGGCAATTGTTTCTCCCCTTCCGGCTGAACTCCAGGCTAGACAATCTGCCTCAGTCCCTTCAAGCTCCACAGTAGGGCCCAGGTTCCTAAACCACTGCCTCGCTGGAGTGTCCATTTGGAGAAGGAAGGTTGTGGGAGTTGCTAGGGAAGGGGCTGTGGACTTTGATTCACACACTGGTCACACGGTCAGTGTATAGAGGTAGAAATATTAACAACAGCCCCCAAAGGAAAGCTGCTGCTGCTTCTCTCTCCAGAGTGCACCCTTTGCTCTAGGAAGAACCCAGAAACTACCTTCTCCTTCCCTTTTTTTTTCAAAGAATCACCAGTCTGGTTTCTTGTAGCTATGTGGATGAAAGCTCCCTGTGAGTTCTCAACCAATGTGTGCTGCTTATGGTAGAGAAAAGGTTAAAAGACAATGGGTAGTGGGCAGCTGACCAAGGCCAATGGAGCCATCTCCAGCCAGGACCCTGAGAGAAAACATTTCCCCTGGAAGGGTGGCCACAATGCTGGCCTGGCTTGGAGCTCCTCCTGGCCAAGTACCAGGTCTGCTTTGGTATTGTGCCCCCAGGATCTAGTCTAAAGCCTGGGACAAAGTGGTTGCCCAATACCTGTTTACTGAACAAGTGCCTTTTGGTTTCACCTCCCAGTGATTGCCTTTGTCTTCCACTAACATGTTGGCTTCATGAGAGCAGGAACTTTGTTTTGTTCATTATACTATCCTAGCTTAGAGCCTGGCATATGATAAGTGCTCAACAAAGAGTTTCCTTTGGGTACAAGAGCCCTATTTCCAGGAACACAAGAAAAAGGGTAGGCCCTGTCCATGAGACCTCCCAGACTGATGGGGATACATAGTTCCTGAAGCAACAGGTAGGGAGCCAGGATCTACTTGGAAATAGTTAGACAGCAAGTACCCATTTTCTTTAAAAAACCTGTGAGCAAGAGCTTAGCTGGCTACAGCTGGCTGGAGAAGACTTTGGCATTGATGGGGACATTGGAATGACTGAGGTGACAAGAGCTGGATGGATCCAGCTGTTCCACATTTTCTTTCTAAGCTTCTTATTTATGAGGAACATGTTCTGAACCAGAAGTCTGGACATGTGGTCTGACCAAGGGCCTGAATGGGGCCTCAGAAATGCAACAGGACACTTCCTAGTCTCATGCTGGAATAGCTCATGGTAAGAAACAACCCAGATGGAAACCAGTCTCTCTGCTGGAGAACTGGACCAAGTTCCCAGGCAGCGAGTCTTACCAACAGGCCTATATTTGGCCCTCTTGCTGAAGGTTGGCATAACCTGAGTCCATCAAAGAAAGTGAAAGACTTCTTAGATCTATGAGAGAGTAGCAGCATACTCCTTGCATCTACCTCAGCCTGGGCACTACTTGCAGGCTCATCCTTACCATGGCATCACACCACCTTATATCCTTGACTCTTGTTCTAACAAGAGAGAACATCATATCCATTCATGTGTTGCTTTTGGACTCCAAGCTGTGGTCACTGCCAACTTCATCCTGCAAGTACCCAGAGGGCAGGTTCCAAGGCTCTATCATTCCTTTGGGGAGAATATTCTGTGTAACTTCAGATTCAATGAGAGCTCATAATTGAGAGAGAAGGAACCAATAAACCAATGTCAGTCCCATGAGATGTCTTTGGGTGGTTTTTCCTACATTGTGGATGGATTTAACCATTTTTCACTCCATATGAAGCAGGCAGACTAGAGGTGGGGTATCATGTTGAGGCTAGGGCTAGGATTCATTTGGGGCTTAGTCCATTGCTAGCGCTAGAATTTAAAAAATGATCTGGACTCACATGAAATCCATAGTCTTGGCCCCCACTGGGCACATCAACCAAAGTTAACCTGCCCAGACATTTAAATGTTGTCTGTTACTCACAAAGGACATATTGGGACTTGTTTTGTAAATCTTTGAGGAAAAGCTTAAAGTTCAAACTTTTAGTTCTTGCTAAAGTTATGAGAGTCTCCATTAATGGCAGGGATTATGGATGGAGCAAGAAATTCAAGCATGATTGACCATTAAAGTGGCAATGTCAGTTCTTTCAGCAATTAAGGCTTGGCAGAGAGCAGTATTTGGAGAGACCAGTTATTTTCATGCTAAGGAGAGACTGCGTTGGTCTGGAGCCCCAGACGGGGTAGGTCCTGAGGAAAAAAGATGTGGAAGGACACCATGGTGAGGGTTCCAGCAATATAGGCTTTGGTTTCCTCTTCTCCTTGGCTGACACTGTGTGCTAAGAACGGTGCTTATTGTTTTACAAGCATTATCTTATTTTGTCCTCAGGACACTCTATGAAGGAAGTATCATCCCATTTTGCAGATGAGGAAATCGGGGATGTAGGAAGTTAGATAACTGACCTACCAGTTCAGAACAGAGTTAGGCGTGGGACCCAGGTCTGTGTGATTTCAGAGACTTTATCACTATCATCTTCTCCTGACTCAAGTTTTTCCTGGAGTCTAGGCTTGCTGTGAAGCTCCCCAGGGGACAGATAGCATCATATATCTTGGTACTCCTGAGGCAAACTGTCCCAAGCTTGACTCATTCATAATGCCTGTCCTGTCCAGTGTCCCTAAAGTTCTGCTCCTCTTGGAACTCCTCAGTCCTGCTGAACCTCCTTGGAATTCCTCCAGGCCCACGTGGACAGGAGCCTGCTCCCTGGTGCATATACTGTCTCTACAGACTCACCCCCAAATGACTCAGGTACGGTCATCTACCCCAGACTCCTGCCACATCCTGCCCCTTCGTCTCCCTTAGCCTTGCAGCTCTCCACAGCCCTCCCACCTCTTGATAACTGTGGAAGAATCTGGCAGTGTGCACATGAGATTAATTGGATCCCGTCCAGGCTGAATTTCACTTGATTATTTCCTCACCATATTTCTAACATCCCAGGCCCTCTAGAGATTTAATCTCAGTCCTGGCTAAAGTTGCACGGTCAGTTTTAGCTCATCTGTGGATTTCATTAGTGTGTTGTTTACTGGCATTTTACAAAGTTTCAAATGAAGCTGTTCTAGAGACTGAGCCTAGGATTGGTCAGAGTTTGGTGTTAATGAAGCCAAGCATGTGGGCCCAGGCTGCCTCAGGCCCAGTAAGCTCTGCTGGGCTGCCAGCCACAGACTGAGGCTGACACCAGATTCCATTTCAGATTGAACCTGAACTCTATCCACAAGCTGCTTCTGAGGCCCTGAACTACGGGATGTCAGTGGTCACGGACATCATAATAATAAACAAGCCAAGGCATTTGCAAAGACACTGGTTTAAATGTTTGTCCCAGGTTTCTGCCCCTTCCCTCATCTGCCTGCCATCCTAATTACAGGCTTTAATGCATATCTGGGCCTTCTTGCATTGGAAAAGTGGAGTGGTAATGGTGGTCAGAAAGGGCCTTGTCTGGAACCCCTTCCCCATCATTGCATTGGCGTCTGGTCTCAGGCCCTGGCCACAGCATCATGCTATCCCACTAGAGGGTAGTCTTTACTACCAGGCCTCCACTGGGGCTCTCTGCTCTGCTCTGCCTAGCTGAACTGACCCCAACTGGTCCCTAGAGGTATACAGATGACTTACCTGTGGTGTTTATGGCCCTTCTGGTTGGAAAGGGTCAGGTTTGCCTCACTTCCAAGATAGCGCAGAAAAGTGGGACCAAAACATAGGACTGTGTTGCGCCATGTGCCCAAGCTGTCTCTGTTGCAGTGGTGGAAATGGCTGGCTGGCACTGAGCTGCTGCAAACTGTCCCCTGGGTCCTCTGTGCTAATTCACAACCACACTGACTGGTTGATGGCTGGGTCTACTCTGTTGCCCTCATTAGCCCAGACTTCTCTCTTAACCGATCAAAGGACCCCATGTTCTGGGATGTTACATTTATTTTTCAGCCTCTACAAGTATATAGATTATGCTTACTATTTTGCTTACGAATTTTCTATTATTCTTTTCTCTGCCTCCTCCCTTTGCCCATAGCAGGGGCTGAATATAAAGGAGACAGACAGTGGAAGCTGAGGGCTACTCCACCAAGGGCTGGTAAGCCTTGCCCCTCCACTGACCTGTGGTGCCAGGCTGCTGCATTGCACAATTTGGGGTGGGGGTGACATCTATATGCAACATGATGGGTGCTATGATTGCATGTTTGTGTGCCCCTGGAATATACATGTTATCCACAGTCCCCAATGTGTTGATAGTAGGAGGTGGGACCTTAGAGAGGTGAGCAGGTCATACGGATGCAGCCCTTATAATGGTATTAGTGCCTTTATAAGAAGAAACTGGAGAAAGTTTGCTTCTTGTCCATCTCCCTCTGGTCTCCAACATATGAGAATACAGGAAGGCCTGAGCTGCCAACACTTTGATCTTGGACTTCCCAGCTCCAGAACTGTGAAAAATAAATGTTGTTTAAGCTGCCTGATCTGTGGTATTTTTGTTAGAGCAGCCTGAACTAAGACAATGGGCCGTCCCAACCCAGTGGTCTTTATAGCTGCCAGACTAGTTATGCCTGGTTCTGATTTTTATTTTTTTTAAGATTATCTTTTTATTTATTTTGAGAGAGAGGGGAAGGGAAGGAGAAAGAGGGAGAGAAACATGGATGTGCAAGAGAAACATCTATCAATATGTTGCCTCTCACATGCCCCCAACTGGGGCCTTGGCCCACAGCCCAGGCATGTACCCTGACTGGGACTCAAACCAGTGACCTTTCAGTTTCCAGGCCAGCACTCAATCCACTGAACCACACCAGCCAGGGCCATTCTAATTTTTAAATGGTCCCTTCTGGAATTTGAGTTCTCATCCAGAGCCTGAGAAGGGGATGGCAGCAGAGAATTGGTCTCCATTTTGGGATTCTTGTCTATGCCATTTGGTAAAATGTCTCCCAGAACCTCTTGGTCTGTCACACGGTCAGCAAAGCCCACAAGTGGGTCATGCTTCCAAGCTCACTCTTGACCAAGGGTGACTTTGAAGCAAATTGAAGTTTGATGGAATCAAAGATCCCACTCTCAGTTTGATTTGATTGTGTGTGATTTGACAAACATTTACTGAAGGATCTATTGCTATGGGCCAGGGCCAGTGTCGCTACTAGGTAAAAAGATAGGTCTTGGTTCTTGTCCTCAGGGAGTTTGAAGTTCAGTTAGAGACATGGGTAGGAGGGGCAGAGACCATTTTAGTCCAGCGTCATAGAGCACTGACTAAGATAGGCACCTTCACAAAGGAGGTGATTGCTGGCCAGGCATTTAAAGCATCAGTAGTTTTCCCTGATGCACAAAATGAGGATTGTAACTCTGGGTGATAGAACAGCATGAGCAAAAGTAAATATAAAAGCAAGAGTAGCTATGTGGGTTTGGGGACCTGCAGCTGTTTCAGCATACCTGTTTGATGTTTGCCTCCCAGTGTCTGGCACCTAGCTGGTATTCAGGAGATGTTGGATGAATGATGTTCCTCCTTGGTCCTGGCCTATTGTATGAATTTGTGGGGGTTCTGGCCCTATGTCCCCTGCTAGACCGCAAGCTGGTTGAGGGTGGGTTTGTGAGAGAGAAGTGAACAAACAGGTTGACACACAGGGTTGGGCAATGAACTGGTCTATAATCCAGGTGTCCTGACCCCCTTAACCTGCTCTTTTCACTGCACCTGCATTTCTCTCAGTTCATACCCACCTCTCCCGTCCCCGAATTCCTTTCAGCATTTTGAATAAGAGCCATGTACTCTCACACTATTTTTTACCTCTCTTGGGTTGTATATGAGTTGTTTCCTGTGTGTTCTGCTTGTCTCTCCAATTGGACCATCAGTGCCTTTAACACAGAGCGTGGGGCCTTTTCTTTTCTGTGTTCTCTACTGTGAGTGATAAATGTGCAAAAAGAAAGAAGTCAAGAGTTAAAAAAATGCAGAAAAGCTCACATTTCCCTCCCCACACTCTCTTTCCCACCTACCACAAGAGCTGTATGGGATCATTTTTCAAGGACCAGCTTACTCAAATTTAGGAGCTGACAACCTCTCTGTGTACACACCTCTGTCCCTGTCTACACCATGTGCAGGGAAATCTACTGTTCCCTCTCTTGGGGAGTTTACTGCCAGGAAAGAGGGGGAAAATGGCACTAAACATAGCAGAAAGGTAGATCTCTCTTTTATTTTGTGAGTAAATGTGTTCCTGAAATGTGTGTTAGAGTGGAATCCTATATTCAACACCTTGGAAAAGTCACTAGTTAAGGAAATCCTATGATGAAAAAAAAAAAACTAATGATACTGAATTGTTGAATTCATTTCATTTAACCATGGTGTCTTTTCCTTATTAGAGTCTGGATCTATTCATTTACCAATTATCTAAGAAAAATTCATCCCAGAAAATGCCAACACAGAGGAAAATAAACACACTAACTTATAAAAAGGAATACATGTATTTTATGTGCAGTAACTTATTTTTCCAAGGGAGGAATCACACCCTAACAGATCTACTGTGTTATTATATGAATAGAAGCTGCATACAAATAAAAGAAGTTCATCTAACTATTTTCGTCCAACAGCTGGTTCTAAATGTAGTTTAGATTTGTATTTAAATATCACTGGAGCCTATTACCTGGTTTCTCCTGCGGAGTCCACAGAGTATAGTGCATCAGACAGACTACAGTTGGATCCCACTTTTGCCATTTTGTGAGTGACCTTGGCCAAGTGACTTAGCTTTTCAAGCCCTCAATATATGGCTATAAGTTAGGGACGATCATAGCTAACTACTTCATAGGGTTGTAATGCAGATAAAACGTGATACTGAATGTCAACAGAATGGTTCAACTGAACTAGGTGAAGGTTGGGACTGTGTGAGAGGGTAGTATCCCCTCCCTAAGGTGACCCTGATGCATAGATCCATTAACCTATCATGTATACAACAGTGTAAATTATTTTATCCATGTGAAGGCAGGTACAGGGGAGTAGGGCACATGTGGGTTTTGACAGGCCATTGACAGATTCCCCCAGGACACTCCTGTGGGCAAGGTATCCCCTGGGTCTGGAGGACGTTCTTAATCATAACTAGTAAGTGAGAGCTTGCTTGGATAGCTCATGTGCTCAAAATAGAATGTTAGACACAGATGACATGCAAACCTGGAAGGCTTCTGTAGCAGGTGATGATGATCTCCCTCCCTCACCCATTTTAGCCTAGTTGAGGTCACCTGCGGCTGCAGGAGAAGGCTTGCTCCAGCAGGCACATGTTTCTCACCTCCAGCACCTGCAGTTTCTCCACCAGAGAGAGGGCTTTCTCCAGCACTGGGAAACTTGTCCAGCTGCACGCAGGAACCCAGTCCCAGGGCAGCCTTCAACTGATGGAGAGGGGAAATCAGTGCACAAACTCCCTAGTCCTCCACCCCATCCCAGAAATCCAGCAGGACAATTCTGAGGAGTGTCCCCATAGTGTCTCAGCCAGTCTCCCACCCCCCACCCCACACATTATGGAGCCCTATTTGCCCTGAGGGCCACCTGCTGTTTAATACCCTCTTCATTGGTTTCTCGGCCTTTTCTCTCTTCCCCTACTTCCACACCTGTGCCTCACGTGCCCACCTCCACAATAAACTACCTAAACCCAAGTCCTTGTCTCCAGGCATGATTCTGAGGAAAATCCAAACTAAAACACATTTTCTATCTTCTATAGTTTGCATAAGAGCCAGGTGAGTGGGAAATAGGACAATGAGTAAAACTCATTACAAAAGAAATGAAATAACCCTACCGGACATCTGTTTTCAAAGCACTTTCTTTCACTTACATCCTCGTTATTCAAAGCACAGAGGAACAGCTAGGGCATCACCTGGGAGCTTGTGAGAAATGCAGACCCAAGCCAGGCTGGCTGACTCAAATCTGCATTTAGCAAGATCCACAGGTGGTTGTGTGCACATTACTGTGAGAAACTCTGCCCTACATTATCTTCCTGGGCTTTCCTGAAGTTCCTATGAAAAATTATTACTTTTTGTAGTGGTTTCAATAATGTCACCCCAGAATTCATGAACCATCAGAACTTTAGAATGTGGCCTTATTTAGATATAGGGTTTTTTCAGGTCTACTTAGTTAAGACTAGGTCATACTGAGCAGGGTAAGCCCTAAATTCAATGACTAGTATCCTTATAAGAAGAGAAGAGGATTCACAGAGACACACATAGAGAAGAAGGCCATGTGGCAGAGATTGGAGTTATGCTGCTATAAACCAAGGAACACCAGGAGCCACCTAGAGCTGGAGGGACTGTGGTCTTGCTGATACCTTGATTTTGAACTGCTAGCCTCTAGAACTGTGAGGGGGAAAAATTCTGTTGTTTCAAGCAACCAAGTCTGTGGTGCTTTGATATGGTGGCCTTAGGAATCTGATATATAGTACTATTACTTACCGGCACAATAGTGACAAAGCAAGGACTTGACCTCTGCAGAGTTTTTGTTGCTGATTCAATGCCCCGCAATGGGTGCCAGATCTAGGGGGTCTCTGATAGCATTTCCAAGGACCTGTTATTAGCTCTTCCCTGCTCTACATTGTTATCCAGGACCTAGGGGCAGGCACAGGTACATATTGCTCAGGTGTACAGATGACAGGAGGCTGGGAGGGTTGGTTAATATGCTGAATTGGGACTCAGGAAGATTCAGAGAGATTAGAACAAGGCCCCAAACACCAGATGATGGAACCCCACAGGAGTGAGGGGAAAGTTCCAGACTTAGGTTATACAAGAGCAACCATACAGAAACGGGACAGGAAAAGTTAGCTTAACAGATGTTCTGTTGGAAATAAAACTTGGGGCTGGCGGGTGGGTAGTCTGAGTGACCTCAAGCTCAGCTAGATCTGAGAGTGTGATACAGTTAATGACAAAGGAAAACAGCCTTCAGCTGCATACATAGGAATGTCACGCTCCCAATAAGCAGTAACGGCATACTCATCTACTTTGTGCTACTCTCGTCACCCCTGGAGGACTAGGCCAAGGCAGGGGTACCACTTTTTAAAAAGGACTGAAAGCTAAAGAGTATTTGTGGGGTGACCAGAATGGTAAAGATTCAAAGATAAAACAGTGAAAATAGCTGCCATTTACTGGGTACTTCCAATGTGTCACACACCAGACTGGGTGAGGTGAGAAAGACCGGTACTGTCCCTGTCCTTAGAAAGCTTATAACCTTCTGGAAAAATACAGGTAAAATACCCCAAGGCAGAGAAATACATATATTTGAAAACCTACAAGTGTTGTAGAGGAGTACAGGGTGCCATGAGAGCACTAACTGACAGAACCTGACCAAGGCTGGGGATCAGGGCAGGCTGCCTTGAGGAAGCAGCATTTTCATTTTTGAGCCATCCTATGAAGACCGAACAACTGTTGTCCAGGGAACCATGGCACCTTTTAAACAGAGGACAGCAGATTCAAAGGTCCAGGGGTACACTCAAATAAGAGGGAGAATAATTGTATTAAAGGATGTGACTTGGTTAGATGAGGATATTGGAAACATTGTTTTGGATGTGTTGTGAGGAACAGATGGGAGAGGAGCAAGAGTAGGTGCTGGGAGACCAGTCAGGAGGGTGTCATAGCCATCCTATGTCAGTTTGCTATTGCCTTTGTAACAAAGTACTGTAGTTCCATCTTATCTGTGGGGGATATATTCCAAGGCCCCCAGTGGATGACTGAAACCACAGATAATACCAAACTCTATATATACTATCTTTTTTTTTTTATATATACATCCCTTTCACTTAAAGGAAACACATATAGCTTCTCTTTGGTATAGCTGAATTGCCAGCATCACTACTCTTACGTTTTAGGGCCATCATTAAGTAAAATAAGGGTTACTTGAACATAAGCTCTGAAATATCATAATAGTTGATCTGATACCTCCAGTGGCTACTGACTAACAAGCAGGGAGCATCCACAGCATGGAGACCCTGGACAAAGGGATAATTCACATGCTTCACAGAACAGAGCAGGACTGTGTGAGAATTCATCACACCACTCAGAATGTCACACAATTTAAAATTTATGAATTGTTTACTTCTGAAATTTTTCATTTAATATTTTCAGACCCTGGCTGACATTGGGTAACTGAAACTGTGGAAAATGAAACTGCGGATAAGCCACAGACTTAGTGGCTTAAAACAACACAGACATATACTTTTACAATTGTGGATGATGTCAGTCCAAAATGGGTGTCAATGGGCTAAAACCAAAATGTCAACAGTGTTCCTTCAGGAGGCGTTTTTAGCTTCTAAAGGTATCCACATTCCCTGGCTCATGACATCTTTATATCTTCAAAGCCAGCAATGGCAACTCAAATCTTTATCATGTCCCATCACTCTGAATCTGACTCTCCTGCCTCCCCCTTCCACTTACAGGGGCCCTATTGATTGTATTGGACCTATCCATGTAATCTGAGATAATGCCTAAATCTCCCTGTTTTAAGTCAACTGATTAGCAACCATAATGCCCCCTCACTATATAACATGACACATTTACATATTCTGGGGATTAAGATGTGGAGATCTTTGGTAGGGGGCACATTGTTCTGCTAACCACACACTCAGATTTACATACATTACTTCATTTACTGCCCCTACCCCACACCCTACCAGGAGATTGGTATAATTAGTTCCTTTTTACAGATGGGGCACTCATGTTCTGGGAAGTAGCAGAGTCCAGAGTCAGTTTCCTGGCTACCTAATGGTGGATCTTGCAACCTCCTAGCCCTGCCCCATACTGTCTCCACATGCTATGAATACATTGTGGAGGGCACAGGGGAGCTGACTTCTAATATGTTTGTGGCTATTCCTATCACACAGGGCCAAGTTCTGGATTATTGAAGAAGGCAGAACCATGTCAAAAATTATAAGGAGGTAAATTCCAATTTTTTATTGACTCATTCTTATAACCTGAAGGAGTAAGAGAGGTTAGCTAGTCCATTTTCTTCTAAGGAAGCCAAGGCCCAGGGAGGGGAAATAATTGACCCAAGGTCATGCAGCTAATTAATAGCCTAATAAAGAACTTTCTATTACAGTTATCCCAACAATGGTATAAACTGCAGTATTAAGTGAGGGAACTTCTCATCACTGGATAGATTTGATCATCTGACAAGGACCCAGCACAAGCATTTCTGACTATTGTGAAGTGTGTTGAGAGTTATTTTTTATTAACCACAAAATGCAAAAATTTGTGACTGATTTACTTGTGTTAATAAGCTAGAACAATTCTTTCTATGATAGTATCACTCTCACCCATTTGTCCTCTGGTATGCATCTTTTATAAAAATTGGATTTGTTGTGACTCTGCAAACATGGAGATGGTTTTCTCTTACTGACATGCACATACACTTAGAGCCTGGAGGATGCCACATTTGCTCTTTAGGATTTCAGTTTATAGTAAAGGTCGATGCCATAATGATAAGAAAATAGGTTTGTTAAGGCATAATTTACATACATTAAATTCACCTTTTTAAGTGTACAGTTCAAAAAGTTTTAACGAATATGTACAGTCATGTAAGCACCACCACATTCAGGATCCGAAACATTTCTATCACCTCAAAAAGTTGAAAAAGTTCTCTGTGCCTTCCATTTCTTAACAGTTTATTTTCAAATAACTATAGGTTCACAAGAAGTTGCAAAAACAGTACAGAGATGTCCCATGTCTCTTTCATGGAGCTATCCCCAAACACTAGCTACTGTAACATAACTATTGCACAAAATCAAATCCAGTGAAATAACATGGGTAAAATACCACTAGTTGGACTGTATCCCTTCTTCAGATTTCATGAGTTTTCCATGCACTCATCTGTCTGTGCATGTTGTGTGTATAATTATATGTGATTTTATCCATGTATGGTTTTGCATAACCACCACCATAAAGGAAATTCCTGGAGCTACATTCCTTCAGAGTCACACCCTTCCTCTCCCCATTTCCATTTCTTATCCCTGGCAGCCACTAATCTGTTTGTATCCCTTTTCATATGCATTATTGTTGAATGGATTTTTTAATCAGGAAATATATTGATGAATAAATACACATTGGGAAAATCTAAACTACTCAGGTATCTTTGAAGAATTCTTTGAAACTCCTTTCTCATTTCAGTCCCTTTTCTGAAGGCAATCTCTGTTAAGGTTTTCAGTAGCCTAAGCTTTTGTCTATGAGGTTGCATACTATAATGGTTAATTTTATGTGTCAACTTGACTGGGCCACAGGGTACCCAGATTCAACATTACTTCTAGGTGTGTCTGTGAGGGTGCTCCAGGATAAGATTGGCATCTGAATCAGTGGATTCAGTATAGTAGATTGCCCTCCCCAATCTGGGTGGGCATCATCCAATCTGCTAAAGACCTATTTAGAACAAAAAGCAGAGGAAAAGACAGATTTTTCCCTTCCTGCCTGTTTGCTTGAGATGGACATGAATCTTCTCCTGCCCTCAGACTGGAACTTAGACCATCAGCACCCCGGTTCTCTGGGCTTCAGACTTGGGCTACAATTACACTACCAGTTCTCTTGAGTCTCCAGCTTGCAGATGGCAGACTATGGGATTTCTCAGCCTCCATAATAGGGAGAGCCAATTCCTCATAATAAATCTACATATCTATATATCTCCATATCTATGTCTATATCTGTAAGTATTTCTATGTCTACATATTCTATTCTATTTCTGTGGAGAACTCTAACACACATACAATGCATAGGTTACATACATATGTACCTACCTATAGAAATAGATTGTTGCATGTGTACATGTTTAACATATATTATATCATGCATATTGTTCCACAGCTTGGTTCTTAACAATTATGTCTTGGATAACTTTCTATATGTACATATTCATGCGTTAAAAAATATCTACATAGCATTTTGTATTATGGCTACTCCATAACTTAAGTAAGTTAATTCCCTGCTGATAGGCATTTAGGCTGCTTTTGGTTTTTCTCTATTATAAGCAATGCTGCAATGACCAGCCTTTGTGCACATACACAAGCACTTCTGATACACTGAGAGATATAATATGCTTTCTAGAGTGGGAAGAAGAAAGATGAATGAAGTTTCAGCTGACAGACAGAGAATTGCCCCAAACACTGGAGTGGCAGTGGGTCCCTCAAGTGAGTATCACCTGGGATTGTTCATTTTGGAAGCTGACAGCCACTGGACTTGAGGGTTTTGGAAGTGCCGTTTAGCCCTGAACGTCTGAGATTCTCTGACTCAGCCAAGGTCACATCACATGACCAGGATTGCCTCTCTGGATCTGCTAACTCCTGGGCGCAAACACTGCCTCAGCCAACTCTTAGGTCCCATGAGATGAAGGAGTCTAGGGGATCCCTTCATTTTGGGGAAACCAGGTATTGTTTTAATGAAGGCTGCTTCGACTTAATGCATCCAAGCCCCAGAGAGACCACATGCCACCTCCTGCAGAATAGATATTATGGAGTCAAGAAGTCATCAAGGTCTTCTCCTGCAGCAGTGGTGGTAATGAATCCATTTTCTTCTAAGAAAACTAAGGCCCACAGAGGGGAAGGAATTTACTCAAGACCACACAGCTAAATTAGTAGCCTAACAAAGAACTTTATAACTGGAGGATTTAGGGAGTGCTTTCTTCCAGATTATGCATGCTTCCTGGGAGTATGAAGAAGCTGGGGCTGTTGGAGCAGCGCAGGGTGGACTTGCTAGCTCTGCATTAAAACATTTGCTCAGCTTTTGCTTTGGCCCAGGGTGAGCACTTCAGAAACTGGGGAATGATCATATTGCAAAGCTTTGCCTGCCTGAATCCTACTACATATATGCCCAGGGAAAGGCTGTTGGCCAGTGCCAGTTCCATAACCACTCACTAACCAACTCACCAACCCCTTAGAGTTTCCATGCTGGTGAGGAAGGAAGTAGTAATTGAGGGAAGAAGCAAGTACAAGAATTATTATCATGTTAAAAACATTTTCTTCTCTCAAAGGATTGTTCCCATCTCCTTATCTGCTCATTACACAGAGAAGAAGGGCAACCTCTAGGTTTCATATTGCAGAGGTAGAGAAACTGAGGTCCACTGAGAGAATAAGTTGTTTGCTTCAGGTCATGTGCACATCAAATAGGCCAGGGAGCTGGGGAAGGGACACTGGTTTCCTGACTCCCAGTCAAAGGCTCTTGCCAACACATTTTACTGCCACCCCTCATCTGATTGCCAGGGTGTTATGTTCAGAGCCTAGTCTTCTGTGCCCAACTCAGAAGAGGCACTGCACTATGATCACTGCTCTCTCCTGCCCTTATGACCAGAAGCCATGTGAACCTGATGCTCTATGACCCTGGAAGAATGAGGAAGACAGTTCAGCCAGCAGAGTCCAGATGCTTAGGGCTCACATGTGGAAACTCACGGATTGCCATGACCAAATGTGGAGCAACTCTTTGGCCTATGAAGCACACAAGTGTCTGTATGCTTTGAATGAGGGGAAAACTGCTGCTTGTGGTGTTCATTGGAGTCTTTAGGGAATTTTAAGGAAAGCACTGGAGAAGAGAGGAGGACTCCCTGGGCAGGTGTCTGGTGTGTAGCCAAACTAAAAACCAAGACAGCAGAAGGCTTAACTAAAGGACCTGGAGCATCCCTGTTGGCTAAAGGGGAAGGTTCACATGAGGGAAAAGTGTGAAGTGTGAAGTAAGACCAGGGTGGGCGGTAGTATTTTCTCAAGGTGGCTGAAAAAAAATCTCTTGCCCCACATGCACTTCTGTCAATGTGACTTTGACATTGTATCCACTGAGATGAAGGGGCTTTCTATGCCCTCTCCTGCCCCACCCCCACCCAAAGCTTGGCAGGTTTGTGACTATGGCAGAAGTAAAGATAGATGACTTTGGGAGCTAGGTCATAAAAGCAGATATGACTCCCACTTTGCTTGGTGAAACACTCACTCTTTTTTAAATTTGTTTTTATTTTTTCAATTATAGTTTACATTCAATATCATTTCGTATTAGTTTTAGGTGTGCAGTGTAGTACTTAGACAATCACATACTTTACAAAGTGTTCCCCTGGAAATACCAGGGGCAACACTTACTCTTGAATCCTTGAGCTACCCTATGACTTATTTGACAGCCACTATGCTGTGAGGAAGCCCAGACTAGTTCACATGGAAGTATCACATGAAGAGTTTCAGGACTATACGGAGAGAGAGATGCTTGGCCTGTCCCCAGGTGCTCTAGCTCCATCTTCACCCCCCCCCTACAGTTCCAGATCCAGTCACTCTCCAATTGTAGCCTGAAGAGGGACACTGAGCCTGGGCTGCCAAGCTGAGCCTTTCCCCAATTCCTGACCCACAGGAACCATGAGATGTAATGAAATGATTGTTATTGTTATAAGCCACTAAGATTTAAGGCAATTTGTTCACAGCAAGAGATAAACGAGTTTAGGGAAAACAGAGCAGTGTTGTGTAAAGAGCTCTGATTTGGGAGTTATGGGATCTGGGTTCCTCGGTCTTCCCTTGCCAATTACTTGCTGTGTGGACTTGGGTAGGAAACGTTTCCTCTCTGGGCTTAATTTTATTATTTGTAAAAACAAGATGTTAGGATGAAATGTTTTAGAAAGCCCTTTCTAGTTCTAAAATTTACTTTGTGGTAATAAGCATCTGAGAAGTTGGAACATTAATCATTGAGCAGAAGACAACGTACTGAAAGAGGGTTCTAGAGATAACAATGTGTGGATGAAGATGGAACTGGGGAATCCTCTTTACTCTTGCTCAGCTGAGTGAGTGTAACATGAACACTGAGATGATGAGAAACCATCCAAAGAGATATCTGACAGGAGGAGGGAGGGAGAGGTTGGGTAAGTCAGAGGCAAGCAGTGTTCTGGTCAGGTTCAGGGGAAAAGCTTCAAGGGTACCAAAAAAGCTCTTTTCTTTTGGAGAAAGGACCCCTCCAACCGTTTCCACACCAGCTCCATCATCTTTGCCTGCCTGAAGGACCATGTGTTTATGAAGTCTCAGCTGCATGTTCCTGGTGGGAAAAATCCACAAGGCTTACCACTTTGCTCAAATGGAACTTAAAGTAGATTTACCTTGTACCCATTGCTCAGATGTGAGGGCCTTGAGCAGTATTCACCACAGGTAGCTTAGCACAGGGGAAAAGCCAGGCCAAATGCTTTTGGTGACTTCCTTTGGGTCCTTTAGGTTTCTACCCAGGATAACTGACCCTGGGCCCTGCTATAGAGGCTTTAGCTGTGGAGAATTTGCGTTATATGATACTGCCACTGCAAAGGCATTTCCAGGATGCCATTTATGTAAGACAGAGGTAGCCCTAGCTCTTGGCTTGGGATGGTCTCTTAGGAAAACAATGGGCAGGCTGGTACCAGTGGAGATGGGGTAGGTTTGCTTCTTAGCAACAAAGGGAGCATTTGAGTGGAAAAGAAGCTGGGGGCCCTCTAGGGCTGTGCTAGTTTGTTATTTCTCTCTGTTCCTAGACAACTTCAGGCAGCTTGGGGACCTGGACTATTTTGCCTGTAGCCTGTGGCTAACACCTTCTCCCTGAGTGAAAGGGGGTCTACATTTCTATAGCCCTTGAGTGGAGGAGCTGGCCTTTTCCACACTAACCTTGGCGAAGGTTCACAAGCTATTCACAGAGTTGCAGAAGCTGGAAGGCTCAGATGGGGAAGGGCAGGAAGGTAGAAAGGAGAGTGTTGGGAGAGAAGAACTGTTTGAAATGGGCTCTGCTGGCTGGCCAGGGCCGAATATTGTCTTCTCTGGAGGGAGGTCAAGGACATAGCTGAAACCTATTTTCAGCTCCCTCTCTTCTACATCATAATATTTACTGTGCCCTTAGGATGAGCCAGGCACTATTGTCGGCCTTCTCCGTGGATTATTTTATTTAATCCTTCACAACAGCTTTATGAAGTAGGTCTATTATTATCTCTATTTTGGAGATTAAATGATAATAATTTGAAAACACTGAGGTACATAGAGATGAACTAAACTAGTAAGTGGCTCAACCAGGATTTTGAACCCATATGATTTGGCTCAAGAAAGTGTCACCTAACCACTAGGCCTTGCTGCCTGTCACATGATGGTGGCCACACTGTCCCACCCTCTGAAGGGTCTCATGAAGGCTTGCCCACTTGGGGCCTACCTCATACTTCAAATATGATAACAGCCACTAATTTCCTGAGTGTTTCCAATGCACTTTACACAGTTTATTTAGTATAGTCTTCATGATAACCCTATGGAATAGGTATCATTGCTGTCTTCATTCTATAGGTAAAGAAACTGAGACTCATTCAAGGTGAAGGTACCCAGTAGCAGAGCCAAGATTTAAATTTTAACCCAACTCTCTAATTCCAAAACACTAAAAACACATTTTATCCATTAATTCATTCATTGAACCAATCGACATTTTTTTGGATCACATGCCATATGCCAGACTCTGTGCTTGGTACAGGTGGGTATACATGGTGGAAGTATTTCTATATTTCTAATTCTATCTCTTCTCTAGCTTAGACTGCTTTCTAGAACTGCATACTCATGAATCCAATTGTCTGTTGGACATTACTATCTCAAACAGACATGTTCAGAACAGAATTCTTGACCCTTCCTCCAAAGTCATTTGCCCAAAGTCTTCCTTAGGTCTGTAAATGCCATCACCATTCATGCAGTTGCTCAAGCCAAAAAGTTAGAGGCCATCTTTCAATTCTCTCTTTCCCTCTCTCTTTACAGCTAATCTATCAGCTTGTCTGGTTGATTTTATCTCCAAACGTATCCTAATTCTTTTCACTCCTCTCCATCCCCCATTTCCTCAACAATCCATTCTCCTTCACAACAACTGTATGAGGTATGAAATCAGCATGGGCTTAAATTATCATTTATATCATTTCCTTTCCTTGTTTCGAACACTCCAGTGGATTTCCATGTGCTCATAACCCACAACACCCTGCCTGAACTGACCCCTTATGTTGCCACTGGGTGTCCTGCCCTTTCCCTACATAACAGCCCATGATTTTACCCTGTGTTCCTCTAATATGTAAAGCTCCTTTCGATCTTACCTTTTGCTCACATACCTCCCTCTGCCTGGAATGGTCTTCCCTTGATCTCAATTTAACTTTTACTCCCATAGAGAGGCTTTCCCTATGCAGCTTCTATGGAGTAGCCACTCTTCTCTCTGCATGGCTCTTATTACTAAAGAATATTTTCTTTAAAAAAATTCTTATATACCTCTCTCCCCCACCTACCAGAATAAAAGTTCCAAGAGAGCAAGGAGCTGACTTCTCTCATTCATCAGTTTATTCTCAGGATCTAACACAGTAGCTGGTATATGGCAGGTGCTCAATAAATAAAGTGGCAGAAGTTAGTGGAAGAAGTTGTTGTCAGGGAGGGGTACACAGAGTAGTATATGATCTTTGGGTAACGAGAAAGGAACAACAGTTTGGAAGTAGAAGAAGGGAGTAAGAAAAATGCTGGCCCATCTCTGAGCCTGGGGCTAAGGAGGAAGAGGCGTGAGGTCTCAAAATTTCCACTTTGTCACTCACTAGCCAAGTCACTTAGCTTTTCTGAGCTGTAGTTCCCTCATTTAAAAATGGGAATAGTGGTAGTATCACTTAACAGTATTGTGGGTGGGGGGCTCTGCTCAAACCCTCCAATGGCTTCCCATCTCATTTTGGGTAAAAACCAAGGTTACAACAGCCTCCATGATTCTCTACCTTCTGGCACCCCTCATTCCACTTGCCCTCTGCCCTCATATCCTACTGCTCTTCCTTTCCTCCAGCTTTGCTAGCATCCCCCATATTCAGGCTTCTGGGAGGATATCTTCTCCCAGATATTCTCTTTGCCCCGAATGCTCTTCCTTCAAATACCTGCAAAGCCTCACCCCTCGCTTCCTTCAGATCTAGTCTCAAATGTCCTCAGTGAGACCTTCCCTGGTCAACCCATTTGACACTGCTCCTGCTGTTCTGGATACTCCTTCTCCTTCTTCTCTGCTTTGTTTTTCTCCATAGCACTTTCCACAAGCTGGCAGACTATATTATTTACTTTGTGTACCATTTGTCCTCCCCACCAGAGTATAAGCTTCATGAAAGCAGAGAGTTTAGCTTTCTTATTCACTGACACTCCCACAGCCCCTAAAACAGTGCCTGACCCATAGTAGACACTCAGTAAATATTTACTGAATGAACAAATGCATGCCTGAATGAAGTGCTGACATGGTGACTGGTATATAAAAATGTCTGGTAAGTGATAGTTGTTATTACTAATAACTATCTCTTTATGTATCCATTCCTATGCCTGGTGCATATAGTACAGAGCCCTGTACTTGGCAGGTGCTCAGTTGACATATGTTGAAAGAGGAACCCTATGTGAGGTGGAAAATCCCTTACTTGCCACAAGAGAAAACCAAAGGGCATAGCTCTAAGAGTGCAGAGGAGGGAAGGCAGTAGCACAGTTTGTTCCTTTTTTTTTTCAATTGCAGTTCAGATATATTATTATATTTGTTTCAGATGTACACCCCAGTGGCTAGACATCACATAACTTAATAAGTGATATGACACCATGCAGTTATTAGGCTATCATTGGCTATATTCCTTATGCTGTACTTTATATCCCCATGACTATTCTCCAACAACCAATTTTAATTTCTTAATCCCTTCACCTTTCTCACCCCTCCCCCAACCTGCCTCTCATCTGGCAAATGTCAAAATGCTCTCTGTATCTATGATTCTGTTTCTGTTCTGATTGTTCGTTTATTTTGTTTTTTAGGTTCAATTGTTGATAGATATGTATTTATTGCCATTTTATTGTTCATATTTTTGTTATTGCTCTTCTTCTTCTTAAAGAACATACTTTAACATTTTGTATAATATTGGTTTGGTGGTGATGAACTCCTTTAGCTTTTTCTTGCCTGGGAACCTCTTTATCTGTTCTCTGATTCTAAATGATAGCTTTGCTGGCTAGAGTAATCTAAGTTGTAAGTCCTTGCTTTTCATCACTTTGAATATTTCTTGCCAATCCCTTCTGGCCTGCAAAGTTTCTTTTAAGAAATTCACTGACAATCTTATGAGAGCTCCCTTGTAGGTAACTAACTGCCTTTCTCTTGCTGCTTTTAAGATTCTCTCTTTTTTTTTAACCTTTGGATTTTTAATTGTGATGTACCATGGTGTGGGCCTCTGGGTTCATCTTGTTTGGGACTCTCCATATTTCCAGGACTTTTATATCTATTTTCTTCACCAAGTTTCAGGAATTTTCTGTTATTATTTTTTCAAACAGTTTCCAATTTCTTGCTCTTTCTCTTCTCTTTTCATCAGTCCCATGATATGAATGTTGGTATGCCTGAACTTGTCCAGGAAGTTTTTTACACTATCCTTTTTTTTTTTTTTTTGGATTCTGTTTTCTTTTTGTGCTTCTGATTGAGTGTTTTTGCTTCCTTATATTCCAAATCACTGACTTGATTCTCAGTTTCATCTATTCCACTGTTGATTCCCTGTAAATTATATTTTATTTCTATTAGTGTATCTTTTATTTCTGCCTGGTTCTTCTTTATGCTGCTGAGATCCTCACTAAGTTCATTAAATGTCTTTATAACCAGTGTTGTCAACTCTGCATCTAGTAGATTGCTTGTCTCCATTTTGTTTAGTCCTTTTTCTGGGGTTTTGTTTTCTTCTTTCATTTGGGTCATTTTTTTTGTCTCCTCATTTTGGCAGCCTCCTTGGGTTTATTTCTATGTGTTAGGCAGAGCTTCTACATCTCCCAGGCTTGGTAATATAGTAGGTTTCCTACAGGATCCAGTGGCATAACCTCCCCTATTACCCCAGCTCGGTACTCGAGGTATGTCCCCATATGGGCTGTATACCCTCCTCTCATAGTTGAGCCTTGATTGCTGTTGCTACATCAATGGGAGGGATTTGCCAAGGCTGATCAGCTACAAGGACTGGCTGTGACCATTGACCACTGACCTCAGACCACCTTTGAGGATCAACTGTGCAGGGATCCACTCCACAGAGCAGGACTTCCTTTAGTGGGGCTATGGTGCCCTCATGATAGAGGACCTCAAGGGTTAAAGATTTTAGCCTTAGTTGATAGGCTTTAGTAATTAATGTATGTGGAAGGCTGTTATTCCAGGAATTGGAATACATGACCTACATGACTCCAGGAGGTCAAAAAACAATTCGACCTTTGTGCCCCAGGGGGTCTGCAAGCAATGAAGATGATATCTGAGCCATTGTGTTCCAGGGAGAGAATGTCCATGACTCAGATAAAGAATTGTTGATCAGCAGATAAAAAAATACTAGAAAAATCACTGCCAGACTG
Source organism: Mormoops blainvillei (assembly GCA_004026545.1). NCBI lineage: Eukaryota > Metazoa > Chordata > Mammalia > Chiroptera > Mormoopidae > Mormoops > Mormoops blainvillei. Next base: position 26,427 of record PVJD01015038.1, read on the forward strand.
CACCTCTTATCTGATTAACCTTTCCCCAAACCCCTTACCTACACTTTTGTTCTTATAAAAATGTTGGCTTGAGATGAGATGTTAGGGTAGGTTTTAGGGTGCGTAACCCACTGTCTTCTCAGAAAGCTGACATCTGAATAAAGTGCCCATTAGGATTCAATTCTTGTCTC
>PVJD01015039.1:0-26591 GCA_004026545.1 Mormoops blainvillei
CAAGGCTGGTCAAACAGTGTTAGTGAAGTTGATGGAGTCTCAGAGATGGCAGCAGCTTGCTGGCCCAGTTGCTCTGTCGGGGGAAGGCTCAGAAAAGGGACAACGGCCTTTGTTCACCCCAATATCAGATACTTCAGTTTCTCCCATTATGCCACTGCTGCCTTTCAAGCCGTTACTCTAGTACTGGAGCTCAGAGGGAGTGAATCTGAGTATGTGAGTTCTTTAAGAGGAACTGCTTGGGTCTCCAGAAGTTTCTTCCACCCACTCAATCCCCACTGGGTTTTGTAGCTGGAAGTTGTGGGGACTTACGTTCCTTGCACTGGAGCCCTAGCCTGGGGGACCCAATATGGGCTGGGACTCCTCACTCCCAAGATATCCCTCCCAAATTTTTATCGACCACTCTAGGATGTGGGATCAACCCGTTCCTCATCTGTGCCCCTCCTACCTATCTGGATGGATGTGGTTTCTTTAATTCCACAGTAGTCAGACTTCCATTCAACTCAATTTCTCATGGTTCTGAGTGATGGTTGTTCCATATTTTAGTTGTAATTTTGATGTAGTTGTGCAAAGAGGCGAGCCATGTCTGCCTATACTGCCATCTTGACTGGAAGTCCTTCTTTCATTTTGTCTCAGTGCTAGTACTATTGATACTGTTTGTGTCTATAAATTAATAATAATGATCCAGAGGGGAAAATAACTAGAAATACCTTCTTAAACTATAAAAAAAGAAATTTGATCCCAACATTAAATTTCTTGAAACTTTAAACATACAGATTATCTACGATTCTAAAATAAGATGTAATCTTTAGTGAAAAACTTTAAAAAGCAAAGAATAGGTAGAAAAGTTCTTAGTAATCATCCATAACCCCACACACAGAATTAACCACATTTAAAATTTTGGTAAAACTGCACTGATGTTTTCTTATGTATACAAAATTTTTTGTTAAGATCACAATATATAAATGTGTGTGTATAATACACTTTCTGCTCTACTTTTGGCAAGAATCATTTTAATGTTAGGTAATGTTCTGTGTTATATCCATGCCATGATTTATTTCACCATTTTTTTATTATTGGACATTGAGACAATCTTCTGATTTCTACTGTGTAGATAATAGTGTTCTCTATAATAACAAAAGTTTAAAAACAGCCTAAAACTTTGATAGAACGAATGGTGAAAATTGAATATATCTTGCTATAAAATTTAATAGCAAGTCTGCAGTACAATGCCTACTTACGATACAACATCTATTCATCAAAATGCAATTCAGAGTTCAGTTCTTCTAGGGAACTTTGCCTGGTACATGTACATCACACCAGTACTAAAGGCTCTCCTCACTACCAAGTAGTGGGCAGGAATTCCAAGCTTGCACATGCTGTGCGCCTTCATTTTTAGTGTCTCTTTTTCAAGCACCCTGTGGGCACCCAGGAAATATTAATTATGTGATTGAGTAAATCAGCTAATAAAACAACTAAATAAGATTAAAAATTATTTGTTCATTTTCTTGATCCATTTTTCTTCCAGTTAGTGGTTTTCCTTCTATAGGCATACTTTAATCTTTGGTTTTTGGTTTAGGAACACGATTTTTCTAAAGATTTGGAAAGTATACCACCTTAATTCTATCATAAGGTTATATTTAAAACGCAACAGTTCAGTGTGAGGAAGTTAGCACTACAGAATTATTTGTTTCTTATACATCTTGAAGTACAGATTATCAGAGTTTAGCTAAAGAGCTAGAATTTTCATCAGATAGCACTAGTGAGAGCAGATGGTAGTCAGTATGCTTTTAACATTAACACCAAAGTATAATAGAAAATAATGCATAATTCTCTTGAAAACAAAGAGAGTTTACTAAATACAGCTACAGACCATGAAAATTTGGTTTAATTTCAACAATATTAATTGAATTTTTTTTGCCTTTAGCAGTTAGAAAGTCCTAAGTAGTGATATACAAGGTGAAGTTAGATGGGAAGTCTAAATTCATTTTTCGTCTAATTCATTTCATTCATGAGTGAAGTGTGGAAGAAGACTTAGGAGCATTCATTCTCTCTCCTTCAGTCTGTTTCATCCAAGGAACCAGTGGGCTACATTTCTGCTGCCCACCTCATCCTGAACATCCTGGATCATCTGGACTGTGTATCCAGTCCATCAAAGGATCCATACTTTGCTTGTAACTGTCAACAGACAGTACTCCTTGCAGTCAGTCACACACTAGGGCACAAGTCACCCAAGTCAAGGACAAGAAAGGGATGGAATACTTGTTATTACTGTCAATGTTAAAAAGAAAGAGTTTTACCTTTTCTGTCCTAAAGTTTTGTTGCACTGCCCAGCTGTTTTTGAAAGAAAGCAGAAAACTTAAAAATGAAAGAATGCAAAAAAAACTTATAAATCTTGCATCGTCAGTTGAACAGATTTTGCTATTATAATCAATTTGCTGTTCACATGACTGTGTTATATAAGCCTTGCATTTCTCTTCCTATGAACAAGGCAATGAGAGCTGGAATCAAAGAGGAATTTTGCTTTGTTTTGTTTCCTCAATTCATGATCTCACATGCACACATGTACATACACATGCACACATACACAGTAGTGGGATGCAGAGCTTTTTAAGGTTTGAAACAAACATGGCATTAGCAATTGTCCACAATACAAATTAAATGCCTGCCTTTACACACTCAAGTGAGTTTAATGGAATTAATATTTCCTTCAATTCTCTTCAATCATAATTTTTGTCACTAAATAGCTATTGGACTGTAAATTGTTTGTATATAGAAACAGTGCCATTGCAGCCACAGAACAGTTAAAAAATGTGAATACCATGACAGCTATATAAAAGAAAAACTTACTTAATTTTAAACTTTATTTGTAGATTATGTCTACCACATAAAAAACAAATTATTAGTTTACTCAATAAGTTTATTAACCATAATATTCTAAATTATATCTCTGTTTTCAAAGATTTCCCCCTCAGACTTGAATCTACTTTGAATCTTAAGAGAATACTCAAAATGAAATAATTTTTGATTAGATATATCATTCATTAATGTAACAGGCCAAAAATAAAACTTTTCAAATAGCAAATCAGTATATACTTAGAGCTACCAGAAGATCCCATAAATTAATAATAGCAGTAGGTAGTATTTACCAAGTACTGCCAGAGTGCTTGGCCCTGTGTTATTTTACAGAATATTTAAAAAACATCTCTTGAGGTATCTCCCCCTGTTATTATAATGCCCACTTTACAGAAGAGGAAAATTAGGTCACAGTACCATATTAACTAGGGCTAACCCTCTTTTCACTGATTCCACTCTTATGTACCTGGCTCTGTTGTTTGCTTAATAATAATTGTGTACCGTTCTGACTTTCTTTGTTCTTACCTTTATAGGGACCAGCAAACTGCACATACTTTTGTCTTCGTGGCAACCTAGGGAAACAATAACAAAGTTATTTTAATTTAACAAATCTGAATGACCGATCTTGGGATCAAAGACCAATGACCCCTTGATATCAGATTTTAATCAAAGCAAATGTTTACTTATTTGGTTAACACTTATTGAGCAACTACTATTTGTAAAGCACTGTCTGCACAGAAGTGAATTCCATACATTTTTTAAAGAAGAAAATATTTATATTATCTCAACAGAGTATACAGCTTTAATGTGATTTATTCATGGATGTAGCCAGTTTCACATAATCTGCAATTCTTATGAGTAAATTAAACAAGACATTTTCAGTGAATTTTTTTAGTATAAAAATGAATGTAACAGAAATAAAAGAAATCACTAAGCCCTTGTTAGGTGGGTCAGTTGATTGGAACACCAAAATGTTGTGGTCAGGGCAGGTTCAATCCCCAGTTGGGGTACATTAGCCCAAGTGTGCGGTTGGGGTGCCTTGGGAGACAAATGACTGATGTCTCTCTCTTTCTCTTTCTCTTCCTCTCTCTCTCTCTCTCTCTATCTATCCCAATCTCTCAAATCAATATACATATCCTTGGGTGAAGATTTAAAAACAATAATAATAAATAAAAGCAATCATTGAGGCGAATATAGAAAGTTAGGCACTAAATCCTATCTAATGAGTAATAAGCAATAAATTTTCCCATAGAACAATAGTTCATACAGTGCACCTGATCTCATAAAATGTTATGTAAATGCAACAGCCATGACTAAAGAATACAGTTTTGGAAAGGAACACACCATTGATAACTCCTACTAATGTTACAGAAACATGTAATTTAAAACAGATATTTTCACATGCAATATTTAGATTTTATGAAATTTGTGCATCTTTTACAAATGTATCAGTAAATTCAGTGGTGCGGTCTACGCACCATATTACTAAAACAAGAACTTCAAAGATTAAATCTGCCACATCCAGCAGTTTGACCAGGGTTGTTTATCTAACTCGGATACATTTTCCCACCCTCAGAGCAAAATAGCCAGACAAAGTCAGCAGCCAAACATACTTTCCTCTTACTTCTTTGGAGAATAAAGGACTGTTTCTCCTCCCTTGATAGAGCATATTTTTACACCTTTAGAGTCAAAGAAAAAAGAAAACATTTTTGACTGGGAGACTATTAGCAAAGCAGTATGACAAATTCAAAAAGAGGGCTGAAGGTCTTCTCTAGTTCTCCTCAGCTCTGTAAACGTGGGCAAGCATACTTAGCCTGTCTGTGCTTTGGTGTCCTTTGGCTGTAAAGTGGGGATAATAAGAGGACCCACCTCATTATGGGGAACTGGACAGGTGAATATGACAATGTAACTGAAGCCCTTACCACTAAACCTGGCCATGGTGAGTACCCAGATAGCATTAACTCTGCTTCCAACAGCAGCTATGATGAAAAAGGTGGTTAAACGCTTCACTGTACCTGTTTCCTATAAGAATTAAGCAGTCTTTGTGTTCTGACCCCTCCCACCCCCACATCTCCTAGCAAAGGAGCTGTTTTTATTTTATAGCAAACACTCCAAGAGGGGGGAAGATAATGACTAGACACAAAAATGTATCCATGCATCTTGAGGACCTGAGGCTAAGTAAAATATGGCAGCCCCAGAAGGACAAATCTTGCATGATTCCACTTATATGAGAGGCCTAAATGATCAAAGCCATAGAAACGGAGATTAAAATGGTTGCCGGGGACCATGGGATGGGGACATGGGGAGTTGTGCTCAATGGGTACAAGGTTTCAGTTATGTAAGATGAAAGGGTTCTAGATGTGCTGTCCACTGTTGCGTTTGTGGTTAACAGTACTGTGCACTTAATAAAAATGTGTTAAGAAGGTAGATCTCATGTCATGTGTTTTCAGTACAATTAAAAAAAAAATCCTGAGTAGTGATGAAGATGTTAGGCAAATAGTGGAAATATGTGCTTCCTATACATTTCGGTTGTTTTTACCAAGTCCTTGGAAAAATGAGCCAGAAGATACTTTCAGTACTTATATTGCAGTTAAAAGTTACCTGACACTTTTAGTCAGATTCTCCAAATTTGTCAGCTGCTGCCTGTTAAAGAAATTTTATGTCCTGAAACAATGGGGGCACACAATAATTCAGAAGTGTGACTCCCAGAATCATCCATTTACACAAAACCATCAGGAAGCATCCAAACTCCTAAGCTGGAACATACAAGGATAATCAAGCCAACAGACTGAGGATTTTAAAGGGTCTGTGATTCCAGTCACTTGAAAGCTATGTCATTTAACTGTATAACACTCTCATCATCTCCCAAACCTTTATTCCTCAGATTTAGTAGGAGAATATAAATTGGTATTGTGAGGTTTGGAAAAATAATCTTTGGTCCTCTAAATATAAATTGTGACATGACAGGCTGTTATAAAAATTAAAAGGGGGCAGCAAGGAATAACAGTGGCAGAAATTGGAAAAGCGTATCAGGGCGATCTCAAGTTTGCGTCATTCATTCTGTAATTATGATCATACATACACATATAAGGTGTCCTATAGGAAACAAGTCCATAAGCATATTTGCTTAAATTTCAGTCCTGAATTTAGTCAGAGAGTATTTTTACTAGCCTTATAAAATAAGGGAGAAACAGCCACATCTTTCAAATGAAGACCATGTTGATAGAATGCTTAAAATCAGAAGGAATCAGGGAATGACACATTTTAAGTTTACCAGTTTAGAAACACTCTTTGAAGGTCATTTCTTTTTGTTCAAATAAAAACATAAATGTCAAAGATAAAAACCTTAAAGACTTTGAACCTCTAATACACAGATTTACTGTGAAATTTTTCAAAAATTTTCACATGCTTGGACTTTTTAAAATATTACAAAATGCATTTCTTAACATGACAAGTTTTTTGTTGGATATTAATTTTAAGGCATTTAGGAAACAAAAATGTATAAGAAAACTATTTTTGGCCTAAATATATGAAAGAGAATCCTTGCAAATATACCATCAGCATTCTTGATATGTTTTTAAATAGAAATGTTTATTTGGGTACCTATCAAATACTTAATAAAAGATGACTCTTCAAGGCAATTTGCAAACTATGGTTTCATCTAGATGTATGTCAGTGTAAATCAGGAACCTTTGTTTCCCTGTTTTTCTAAACAAGCATGCTATAATCTTTGCCAGCTTGGTTTCTGTGAAGCCCTCATAAATCTCCCACACTGCCCTGTCTTCTTCGAACACCCTCACAGATTCGAGCACTCCAAATACAGTGAACTCTACACACAGCAAGTCTACAGCACAGTTAGTAGTCTCCTTCAGCTTGGGGGTGGACTGCATTTGAAAAAATCTTAATAAAACTGCACCCATCATGCTTAAAAACTACCTGGTTATTATCTCACTTCTCTGAAAAAAAACCTTTTCTGTTAGCCTAGAAGCATGAATAGGAATGGACATTCCTTTTAATGTACCTACATATGTGCTTTGCATTCGATGTTTACTGAAATAGTCAAGGTGCACTTTGGTGATCAAATGCAAACGCAAATTCAAATGGCATGAAATATTTTTCTCAATTTGTCACTACTGATATTTAATTTGCTTTGACCTAAACCTGCTAATATTCTCCAAGTGAAAGGAGCAACTAAGATTCATTATTTTAGATTTATTTCTAATACTAAAGGTGTCTGCTTAAAAAGATAGAATATATAAAATTATTTATTTTTCAGTCTTCAACTTAAAATGGTATATTAAAATCAGCAAAAAAAAAATGTAAACCTTTCCCTTTTCTGGAATTATAGTTTTGTATTTATTGGATGCATTCATATGCTCCCTCAGGATGTGAAATGTATGGAAATATATGTGCATTATAAAGAAAGAAGTAAATTTATTCTTTCCCCACATCATGCTCTTCTTTGCAGTAGAGGTTTTTAATTCAATACAGAGCTAGAATGAGATGGAGCCAATTTCCTGGTCTATATGTGTGACAAATGCTGAAAGTGGCACAAGATTAACAAATTACTTGAAGTATAGATCTTAAAAGATTTTTTCTGTGTCTCTAAATCAAAATTCATACTTTATTTGAAATGCAGCCTTCTTTAGAATTCAATAATGACTGAGCATCTTTTATTACTCTGCATTTAAGATGAAAAAGTGGAATATATGGCAACATACTAGCAATTTTTAAAAAGCAAATTTTGTTCTTTGTAGGAAAGCTTATAAGGATTAGATATTTGTAATATGAAATTATTTTAATTGCAATCTAGTGTCTTGGGTTAATAACTCCAATGTGTGATTTGGTAAAAATGAAAAATTGTTTTTGAAATAAGTAGGCATTCCCAAAATAAAAGCATAAAATGAAAAGCAGAAGTAAATTTTGTTGATTTCTGCATTTTTATGGGTAAAAAAATGTTTGATATATTGGGTCCTAGATAAATATACTTGCTTTTCTAGTAACACTTCTTAATTTGGTTTTAAGTAGAAACTATCAGACTGGGCTGTTTTACCTACCTTCAGAATCATGTGTTTGATATAATCCAGATATCTAACACCAAACAATAAAAACATCTGTGACAATAAAAGCATGTAATAGTTGTGGAATTGTTTAATTTGGGAGAAAATGGCTATGTTTGATAATCACATGTGCATGAATTGTTTTCCCCTCTTTGTCAAGACACTTTTACATTTTGCAAAGAGAAATCAACTGATGATATGAGAGAGCTTTTTAAAAGATACACAGAAATAACATGTTTGGGATTTGGCTCACTCACTCAGGTTTAGTGCCTTGTCATAGTCCACCTGGTTTGCCTGGGCTTACATCATATAAAAATCCAGCTTTTAAAAGCAAGCACAATCTTAGTTCTGATATCCAAATATGGTGACATGCTTAAAATTCCTGAAGAGTTCTGTGCAGGTTGTGCTTCTCAGTCACCCAATCTCCTTTCACATATCTGTTCATGTTGACAGACTATGTCATAATACATCAGCAGAAGATCAGCACAGAAGAACAAAATTTCATCGCCTGACAGCACGAGGAAAACTGATTTTCAGTATTAAATTAGTAAAAATATACCATTACCTCACTTCCAATAAGTCTACTACCTTTAGAAAACAAGGTGCCTGGTCTAATTACAAGTATATACAAAGGCATTTAGGGTTGTTTATATCTTTGGTATCGCCCTGTGACTGGCAGCCTGTTTTATTTTATCTTATATATATTTTTAATATATCTTGGAAGTACATTCCAGAGCTTCCAAAAATTTTGTAATGAGACATGTAGTATTACATATGTAAAAACATGTCTGCCAAATGTTTTAGGACAGGCTTTCCAATGTTAATCAGAAACCTATTGACCATTGAAATGGAAATCGTGTTCAAGCTTGTGATAAAAGTTAGGCACCTTTTTCACATAACCTCTTGCTCGGTTTGCACTTCTATAGAAACTTAATGATACCTGCAATACATAATGTTGTTCACAGTCTAGGACATCATCTGCCACTTAGGCTTTCACTTTGCCCCTGTTTGAACACTCTGCAACACATGCACTTCTCTTTTGTCTATTATCTTAGACTTGTGCTATTCCCAAATATTGACATCGTCCACTTTTATCAGCATTAACTGCTCTGGAGCTTCCCAGGCTCGCGCTCAGCTCTATTTCTTCCTATTGATTATCCTCCTCACTCCAGCAGGTAGCTAGCCAGCGCGGCTGTCCTGAGAAATAGCTTCCAATGACTTTATACGCACAATTTACACGGAATTGTTTAAAGAAGATATTAGCCTCAATACAAATCAGTGAACCTCATTTAGTCAATACTGCACAATTCCACTGTTGGCACCCTGTGACATGTTAGTCCCTACAGTCAGCTGCTGGCCCCAATCTGCGCGTTAACCATAGTATTTAGTTTCATATTAAAATGAAGCCATTACTTTTTTTTCGCTTTTGCTTTTATTTTTGAAATCATTTCCATCTACTTTTTACATCACCTCACTGAGCCATGTGATAGTAATATATTTTGAAATATAAAAACCTGAGATTAAATGTTTGATTTTTGACAGTGTTCTTAAATATAATAAATTCAAAAGGAAATACTGTTAAGTTAAAATGGAGTGTTTTTCATTAAGTCCAATCAAATGGTAGACAACAAAGGATCTTTTATTTGAGAATATGAAGTGAAAATGAAAACCAGAAAACCTTGACTAAGAAAAGGTCCAGCTAAATTATGTTGGAAGGAGGTATCCAGATTGCGCTTGGGTGTTTCTTGTGCTAAAAGTGAATTAAACAAAACATGTTATAAAGAAATATTTTACAAAGAAGGAAAACACAATGCTTTTGGAAATGAAAATAAGGTCTAAGAACAGTTGACTTTGAAAATAATTCTAAAGAAAAATCACATATGAAAAAAATTGCCATAGCATCTGATCTTTTCTTATAATCATAACAGGGAAATGTTTGTGGAAAAGTAATGCTCGTCCCCGTTTTCTCTTCCATGGATGGCAAGGCTGTAAAATTCTAGGAGGAATGTTTACATTTCAGAATTACCCCTCCTTAAACTACTGGTTTATGATAGTTAATGGGATGATATCCAAATGTTGAAAATGGGAAAATTGAAATGAAAATCTAAATGTAAAATAGAATATAACGAAATAGCTAAGCAACATAATACTACTTTGAATGTTTGTGCAAATATTGCAAAATGAACTGCAATACATTAAAATTCTTCAGTGGTTGTGTAATACATAAGTGAAGGTTTACATAGAAAAGCTTTTGCTATCAAAAAAAGAAATCTTTATATCATAGTATCCTAAATTTTTTTCCTTAAAAACATCACTAACATCTTGGAGCGTGTTTTGAAAAGTTGTCATTAAACCTATTTGAATATTTCTTTGTAAACTGAAATAGGTAAGAATAAACATACTGATCAAAATAGTCTATTTGTTATCAAATGCACCTCTGGTATTACTCTCTGAGTGGTAAAAAGACTTGGGGAATATGAATAGTGGAGAAAACAATCATCTCAGTTTGGGAGACTATTAAGGACTATGCTCCTTTTTTGTGAGAAAAAAGTAAGAGTTAAACACTATGACAATTTTAAATACGTGATCAATAACAGAATTTTGAAAATTAATACAGGAAAGCAATTTAAATAAAGTTACATAACAAATTATTGTAAATATTTCAATATTTTCTCTCTTTTAAGATAAAATGTTAGAGGTGATTTTTGTGTGACCTTTGCTTTTCATTTCTTTTCTTTTTAAATATCACTAGTTGGGAGATTCAGTCTTTTCTGCCTCTGAATCCAGGCAGAAAAGACATATTAAAAGGTGGGCAGTCTATCCAGACCATACATCTTCTCACACATTTACTGCAAACTGACACACATAGAACAGTTTTTTTTCCCCCCATAAAGATTCAACAAAGAACAATCCCAGTACCCAGGAAAATCATACCCCAGAAAAGAGAGAAATACCATAACTGCATATTCATGCTGCCTATACCCAGGTATGGCAAAGATAATTGCAATATCTGTGTGTGAGTGAGCATGCTACCATTTAAAGAAGTCACTAATCTAAATACGATAGTATTTAGGTGTAATTATGTATATGTATGCATGTGTGTGTGTATATATATGTGTGTGTGTGTGTGTGTGTGTGTGTGTATATATATATATATATATTACATGGAGTGCACAAATATAAATTTCAGCCCAAAATGAAATGTACTAACATTGTTAGTCTTTTTAGTTTAAAATATACTTTGATGACTATGTAGTTATATATTAAGTGTATCTCCACCAACTAAATTATAAGAGTTTCATGCTAGTCTCTTTATCACGTAAAATTCTTATAGTAAACAAAATTGTATGCTTTACATATTCACTTAGACATAAGGACATCCTCTAAGGAGCAAGTGTAAGCACAAATAATGCACACACCTTAAGATAAGTTTTAAAAATTAACAGCAACGAAATGGTCTAATAAACATTTCAGATAAATAACAATTTCTAAAATAATTTTTAGAAAGTTTCCCAAGAACCTTTCTAAATTAATCATAATGCTTTAAGTGTAAGTGAATGCTGTTTTCAAATTATGTCAAAACACAAAATATATAACAATGCTTCACAATAATTTTTGAAAAGCTGATTTTCTAAAGTTTTGGTTATATTTCTAAAATATAAAGGGGAATTATTTTTGTGTTTTCAGCTTATTAAGACCCATGTATAGAGGAAAGCATGTTTTAGATCTATAATTTTTATAAACCTGTGAACATTCATATTTATGATGCATATCAAAAATTAATATTAAGATCTATAGTGGCTGCCTGCATCAATTACCAAGATAATGCCAAAAACCATACATATCATTCATTGAATTAGTTTTAGGAGCAAAAACTGCTACACTGAGTACAGATATTTAAAATAAATCCCTTTTCCACAAATATTCTAACTAGTATAACCTAGTCAGGAAAAGTATTTTATACCAAAAATTAACTTTAAAAGTAATAATATTGAGACCTATGGAATAACATTCTTTTTTGAAAGTATAAACTTGTCCAAACTTAGCAGATACACATACCCCCTGACCTCCCTCACACACATTTTGTCAGGAGAAATTATGTTTTTATTCTTCAAGAAAACTGAAAACAAACCTATTAAGGTGATTACTACACTGTTGTCTATGTAATTATGTAGCTTTTGCAATATATAATTAGTTAATCTAAATTTTTCATATTTAAAAATATATCATAAGTATGATATTATTCATTTTTTATAAAGGGGAATATTTTAAAACACAAAACATCACATATATCTCTCCAAATTCAAAGACAATTTCATTGAACTAAAAAAAAACATGTAATTGCTAATTATTTCATGATCTCGTTATTTTAAATCCATATACTTACAGAAATATATGTAGGTAAAGAGTACAATATTTAAGGAAATTAATATTAGCCTTTATATACATAGAGTATACTCATGCATCTATTGCCATCTGTGGAAGATACAGATATGCCATTATATATAATCTGTATAAAAACAGATATATCATTATAGATATGATGTACATTATATGTAATGATATATCTACTTCTATATCTAATGATATATATAGTATATATGTTTTGCCTATATATTTGGTGCAGTGAAGAAAAGAATACTCATAATCTAAAATAAAGCAATAAAGGTGTGTGTGTGTGCATGTGTAGAGACAGAGAAAAAATTGGTGGCTTTACAGAGAGGTATTAAAGGTATACTATTAATATATTTGAAAATCAATATGAGGGTACTATGTTGTATAAAGAAATATCATTGACAGTTTTCTCCTCTTTATGTTCTCTCTCTCTGTGTATGTGTGTGTGTTCTGCTGCTAACAAGAAAATGAACATTTGGGATGAAAGGCAAAGGTAAGTGTATAAATTTAAATTAGGGCACTTTGGTAAAAAATTACTAAATTAAATATTAAATCTAATGGGTTTTCTTTTCTGAAATATAAAATAAGGAGCCTATAAGATGGCAGGAGATTCACAACATAGTATTAAATGTTTCTATTATGAGTTTTTTCCATGTAAATATTTGTATCGATGAAAATATCATGAAATAAACCTCAAAGGTTCATCTTTGTAGTGTAAAGATCAAGACTCTAAGTGAAGATAAAGTTTCTCGTCATTTAATTCTGACTTAACTGTTTCAAACCAGCCCTTTTAATGATGTATATGTATGTCTATTGTTGGTTTTTCAAACTTGCCAATTTTAAAAATATTCTTGGGTTGAGAAAGAAATAATATCAAGAACGTACATAGCTACCTGAGAGTTAATATTTAACCACCTTGAAGACTGTGCGTTCAGATAGTTCTAACCTCAGTAATTCCAGTGCTATGGCATTCAGGTGATGCTGTTAAATGGCTTCCACAGAGAAAAGCCCCTTGTTAGTGAGTGTCATTGCTAATGCCTGACTATCTAGTTTCTGAAGCCTTTAGTCTAACACGCATCTATATATACATTAAAAAAAACAAAACACCTAGCTAACTTTTAGGTAGCAATGTTGTTTTTCATGAAGTTAGTAAAAAGCAGTAGGCAAAAAGTTACCTGTAACTCTCAAGAAGGCATATTTATTCCCTAATTCATAAATAATTGACAAGCATAAACCTATACCCTGCACTCCCTCCCTTCAGGATGGTAAACTAATAATACAACAGAATCAAAGCAAGTAACCAGGAGAGGGAATAGGGGTGATGGAGAGAGGAATACCTTTTACTGAGTTCCACAAAGAGTTGAGGACCTAATTATATTTAAGTATAATCCGACCAACCTCTTCTCATGCTTAGCTGCACTCAGTGACACTATTTGTGATGCCCAGTGTGCTGAAACTGAACAGGTTGCTGTCAGTTTAAAAATGACTATAATAAAAGTGACCATGAAGATGGATCTTGTGATTTTGCGTTTCTAATCAGTCATCTGTGAAGAACACTTTTGCTTTGATTCAGCAGACTGGTGACAGCCTTGATTGATGGTGCGCAGGGATGAAGAAAGGTTATTAACTGTCTTCCTATTAAGCTCAATGTATTATTACCCCTCTAGGTGCATCTCATACTTTAAGTTAAAGTACTTACGCAGGTAAGGTCAAGAATGAACTCTATGGTGATGGTGTCCATTCGGCTGAAAATGAGCAAGGTATCCATTCATTGATTTTTTAAAAATTTATTATTTAAACTACATTTAATTCCCCTGTCTTATTCATTAGCTAAAATAGAGAAACTTCCTCCTTCCAACATCATCCATACTGAAAACACTAGTGATATAGAAAAGAGCTTTAAATGTAAAGATGTGAATGTAGAGCTAAGCAACATGCATGTGGCATGTACACAAATCTATATTCAAATAGGTCATATATTGTGATATGAGGGTATTTTTAAGGACAGACACTAAATTTGACTTATGATTAGAAAGTAATTCTCTGTATAGTATTTTTTATTTTCAATCATCCATAAATAGCAAGCTTATGAAAACAGAAAAAAATAGCAATTTCTAAGAAACTCAACAGATCTACTGTAATATCTAGATATTTGTTTTTGTTTAAATGTAATTTACTAATTTATTAATTCTATCTAATTTTAATGTTTTTAAAATTATAAATATTACAGATATATGAATATTTGAATGGCAGTTTCTGTTCATGTCTTTACTACCATACATACACACACACATCCATCCACAAAGGGTATTGTAGACCCTAAGATATTTAAAGTTTTCCAGTAACTAATGTTATACCCTTAAAGGAAATAATAAAATTTTAAATGTTATCACATTTCCTATGTTCGTGTACCCTTACTACAACCAAAATGTGCTAAAAGAGTTTTGTACGCTTCATTTAACTTCTTTTTTAAAACATCTTAAGTTTAAAAGTTAAATTCTGGGAGATAGATTAGACACATGTATTTTAATTTAAAATTACAGTGTTATGTTTCTTCTTATATTCCCCACTGTAAACACTCAGTGCACATCAAATGTCAAGTGGATTAGCCAAAAATATTTAAAGATATCAATAGTTTTGCACTGAGGTATCCATTTAAACTATAACCAAATTTCAGCTCTGTGTGTCTGGCAGTTCATCGGTGAACAACTGCAGAGTGGCACAGAGCAAGAAAATGTTACCAGGATGTTATTAGAGCCTCAGTGCAGGGAAAACTATAGTATGTCCAAAAGTTTTCTCTAGTATATCATGACCTGTTCTTCAGTGTCAGCTATTGATACTCCTTTTTTGGGTATAATAGGTTATATTTTGAAATGTACTATTATAATATTAGGGTCCATCAACAATGAAATATAGAGAAAGTAAGAAAATGAATTTCAAGATTTCATTGAATTTCTCTGCAGAGCCACAAAAATTGGCTCTCTGTCCTACTCTGCTTTATATTGCAATCACTGTTTAAGAAACCTTTCCAGTGCTACAGTAGTTTATGCATGCCAAGTATAACAAATACTTATACACTGAAAGCCTCTTCATAATAAATATTAGATCAATATGAAAATTGTTTACATAGTGAATTTTGTTTATGTGGAGTGGACTTACGGGTAGATTTTAGATTTCTTAGAAGGTTTCCTCAGAAATGACACATTAACATATTATTAAGTGGATTTCTGTTTCTTCAAGAGACCAACTTGCATTCCGAAACTTAGAAATCAGCAATGATATAAGTGACAGAAGGGGACATACGGTCACTGTCACCATTCTATATTCTTGTACAAATATTTGTGAAAGTTTTCACAATGAAATTATAAGCTAAAAAGAAATAGTATGTTGTGGGTTTCTCAAAAACATTGTCTGTTTTTAAGAGTAACAAAAAATGCAGTGTCAGCCTATGTCTTATGAACAAGATGCTCTGAACTATTAGTCGAAGCCCTGTCTTCCTGGGGAGATTCTCAAGGAAATCAAGGAAATACAAAAGGCTAAGTAGGCCCAGGAGGGACACACAGATTTCCTAGGTACCCATTTCCTAGACTCCTCTATTTCTTCTCTTCAGAGAATCAAAGTCTAGGCCACACATGACACACAGCGCACAACTGATGAAAAAACAAGGGAGAGGCAATTTCAGGTAAAGTTTAGGACGGTTCTATGTCATAGCTGAAATTAGTGTTGACACACACACACAAACACACACACACGCACACACACATAGATTCCAACACGGGCAGACAGTAAAAGTTCAACACACAACATTTTCCTTTATCCTTTTCCCACTCAAAACAGAATGTCGCATTAATTTTGTTCAAGCAAATGACAGAACTGTTGAAGAAAAAACCCACATCTTTGGGCCAACTCCTGACAATTGGTTCTGAGGCTGTGACTTGGTTCCATCCACTCTAGGCACAAGGCATCTTTAGTTCACAATATCTAGGGCTTCAGTGACTTTGAGCTTGAAGCTCTTCTGCAACAACCTGAATCCTATAGGCATCCCTCCCCCTCTTAGGGTCCGGGTGTGAACTGGGTGGTGCACATCTGTGTAGCCAGGCGGTGGGGAACGACAGCTGCTGACCACCCCCAGATTGGGTACCTGAGCTAGTGGCCTCTCTGTTCCTCTGCCCAGCCCACTCCCCTCTACAACGCTGCTGCGGTCACGCCAGCCGGTGATTTGATAGGCTTGTCGGGTTGCCATGGTGTTGACTTCTTGCCTCTGAGGAGCTGCCCAATGACTGGAGGTCTGGGATTAAAGCGGGAAGAGGCAGCGGCCACAGCCAATTTCAGCGTCAGCTGCCGCAGCAAGAAACCAGAAGCCAGGACGACAAGGTCTTCGGACCGCGCTCCCCTCCCGCAGCTGGGCCGCAGCGAGGGGTGGGGGGAGATGAAGAGGGAGGTGGGAATGCTGACCACTGGAAGCCAGGGGAATAATTCCTAAGCTATCTGCTCGCACTAGGAGGAAAAATCTGTCAGAATCCGTTATTATTCACATAAGATATGACTGGGGTGGGTGGTGGGGCTGGGAAGAAAGGGTGTTAAAAGGGACATGGATGGGTGTTACACTTCTCCCCACGCCCCACCCTTCACTGGGCCAACGAAGTAATTTAACAAAATAAAGAGGCGCTACCGTGGGAACTTTAGATCCTGGAAACTAACTTACTCCGAGAAGATAAATTGCAATTAGACGGCAACTGACTAGATGGAAGTCGTTGGCTGGCAGGCGTCTGGAGACGCAGGGTTGCGTGCGCGCAGCCCCGACGGAAACTGTAAACCGCTCAAGGAAAGGGAAAGAACCGCTTCTGTTATAAATTAGTAGGTAGGTGAAGGTTATGCAAAGAAGAAAAGGGAAAGTGAGGCTGTTAAAAGAATAGAATAAAAACCCTTGGGAGTTCAACTCGAAATCCTCCCCCTCCCACACCAATCCAAGGGGAGGAGGAGGAGGCAAGAGCACGTTCTGGTGCGATGAGAACTCTCTGGAATGTCTGGAGGACTGGATAGCAGTGCGCGGGAAAGAGGACCTCGGTGCTAAAGAAAAGGCAGGACAGAACCTAGGGGGAGGGGCTGATAGGAAGGGCTGGGCGATTCACAGAGAAGACAGAAATTCCAAAGAGTGAGATACCGATCACAAGCAAAGAAGTACAGAAGTTCAGACCTGTAGCGAAAAGGAAGGAGGAAAGGACAAGAATCAGTAAGAAAGGAAGAACAAGGTGAGGGCTGCCGAGGGAGGGCATGAAAAGGCAGCCACAGTCCACTGGAAGGAGCCACTGCTGGGACCCAGGGTCAAAAGTGTCGCGATTGGAGCAACTTGGGCGGTGGACAACGGCGCCGCGCGCAGCACCGGGAGCTGAACACCAGGTGCCGCGCAGAGTGCGTCGGGCTCGGGGCGACGCGGGGACTTTTCTGGCAAGAACAGGGGCTGCTGGTTCAGCCTGCAGGGTCCACCGCGAGTCCCAAACACACGCTTCACAAACTACTTTACAGCCACTTTCATTGATTTTCTTTAACAAATAAACAAAATGCCCGTTACAGCAACACATCGTCTTGCTTTCGCTAGAATGTCATGCTCTGTGATGACTGCGTTTCTCTGGACAGCAGTTTTCCTATCTCCAAATAAATTGTTTCCCTTCACTTAAAGGATCAAACCGTGTGATCACATTCAGATTTGAGGAGTCTATTCTTCGCCTCCCCCCCTTCCCCCGCCCCCATAATTTGGGAATCACCTTTTAGAATAAGTAGACAGGTCCAGACACAAGTTTGTAAACCTGGTAGGGTGCCCTGACATTTGCATATTAATTTTTGCTGATAAGAAGTAATTCAATTTGGAAGGAAGACGCTGGCAAAGAATTTGACTCCTTTGCAATTGCAGAGAAATTTACAGGAGTCCGACAGCCACACCTAAGCTAATCCCCTTGAGTGTCTCAAAGAAATATTTCTTTTAAAAATAAAGTATTTATTTTAAAGTAGCCCCCCTTCAAGAGCAGTTGCAGCTCGAGGTTCTTCCATACATGTCAAAGGGTTGTTGAATTATTCATTATTGTAATTACTATCATCATTGTCATTATCCCTTTCCATGTGGAAATAATTTTATTATCGTAATTTGATATCTGAAGAATTTCCTGTTAGTCGTTTGATAATCATTTTTTTCTGTTGAAAAGAAAAGTTTTGTTTATAAATGAGATAGAGAAAATGTTTTAAATGCTTTGATGTTTGCTATAGATTTCCGTTTATCTAATCGATTGGAATGCCAATAAAATCGATTAAAGGTTTAGTGTTTTACAAACAACTATTTTGTGCTTTTTGATTTTATGTTCAGGATGATTTTAATAAAGCTAATGCTTTCCTTGAGCATTCTCCCCTTAAAAAGCCAAAATCTTTATCGTTTTCCCTTTTATTAGAAACTGCCATTTAAAGTTCTAATAGGAAAATAGAAAAAAATATAAGCAATGGTTGCAATAGTTTAAATTTCATTCTCTTTTTGCTCTAGGTATTTAAATAAAGCCCTTTAAAATCTTGGTGAATTATATGTGATCATCCAGTGATTGCGGAATATTAAATTAAACTTAGATAAATCCGCATTGAAGGAGGCAGCACCCAATCCTGAATTTATTTCCCATTTTCTCTAACAGCATCACGGCGCTTCTCTCTTTGCTATGACAGTGTGCCAAATCTGGGCATTTTGAAAACATTTTCCATATGCTTTAACAGGGGACTGATAGACAAAGAAGAAAAGAAGATGATCTTTTCCCTCTGAGGTATAGTTTCTTTAACCTTTTTCTCTTAGACTTTCACTGAAAATCATTGTAAAGCAAAAGTTTGAAAATCATTTAATTACTTTTTTTTTTTTTTGCTTTCACATTTTTTCTCCCTATCTTGTAATTTATTCCTGAAATGGATTTTTGGCTACAGTATAATGTAAAGCTATCATTTCTATACCTTAGCAAACAATGTTTGTTTCAAATCTTTGATTTAAGATTTAGTTTCTGCTAAGCTGTTTTGTAATTAAAGATTGATTTAATTATATGTTTTATAACTCGAATCAGATGGGCTGTTTGTTTGCTGTGGGATTTAATGGTGCTGTTGTATCTAATATTTAGGATCATTACATACTGAGTGGCTTTTATTCAACTATAAAAATCTGCACTTTTGTCTTGGAAATGTGAATACTTGGATGACTGTAGTGTCTTGTTTTAAAATAATTATATTTGGTGGTCAGAGTTGATACAGGATTCCATTGACTAGATAGAGATGTTTTACATTTTAAAAGATCACAATTTTATCTTCTCTTCAATGAAATCACTGTTATTCTTTCTTTCTTTTTTTCTCCCTACTTGTCTGTCTTTTCCCATCTGTATCATTGTCTCTTAGAGTTCTTCCCCAGACAGAATGCAAGATGTTCGTTGGATAATCTTGCTGGAAATAGCTCCTTGTATTTTGAGAAGGGTGTGTTTTGGGTCCTGGTTTGTTTGGCTGGTGTGAATGTGTGTCTGTGTGCTGGGGGGCGGGGGTGGGGGGGGCGGTGCAGTAGTGATTAGGAGTACTCATTAATTTGCATATGAGCTGTGGAAGTGCTTGAGAGCAGTCCTGCCTGACTTTGTTTATAAACACTGGGCTGGTTGCCTAGAGGGAAAGGAGGTCACAGCGCTGTCTGAGCCCTGACCTCTGAAAGGCCAGAGGGCGGCTGACTTTTCCCTTTCCTTCTTCCCTCTCTTCCCTTCTCCCACCTCTTCCCTTCTCCCCTCCTTTAATTCCTTCATCAGACCCTCTAGAACTCCTCCCCTTCCTTACTTTACCTGTGTCTAACTTTACATAATGACCTACCCACCCAATACACAAATGAAAACAGGTCAAACCTCCAGGAAAAAAAAAAAAAGACGGTAAAACAGATTAAAGTTAAATAAATGAACTGTAGGAAGAGAGAAATAATGGAATATGGAAGTACATAGTTAGAGACGGGGCGGGGAGGGGGCAGTTTTATACAAAGGAGATAAGAGCCAGGTTGGGGGAGGGGAGGGAGTCCGTGAATGGCGGGTTTGACTGCCCACAAACACCACACACACACACACACACACACACACACACACAATGCCTTCCCTTTCTGAATTTCATTTCATCTAGTCCACTTACCATCAAAGTGAGTATCCATTCTGGATATTAGGTTATATTTTAAATACCCACTTTTCTTTAGTTCTCAGGAAAACGTATCTTTTTTTTTTTTCCTCTAGTAAACAGATCTGGCTCTCTCCCAGATTTCTTGAATTATTTGATTGTAAATATGTGTTTGTGACGCCTTCCCAAAGAAGTCCTGCACTTTCCGATTCACTGTCAACTTCATGTCTCCCCCTTACACACAAACATGACCCCCACCTTCTCACCTCCCCACTCAAACAAAATGACAAACGCTGGTATCACGTTTAAGTGTGTTTTGGAAAGGAACTGCTGAGTTAAATAAAAATGTTAGTTAACAGACTGCCTTTGTTAAATAGCCCCCGGGTGGAGAACACCCAACAAAAAGAAGGAAGGGGGAGGGAGGCTAAGGATCTCCAGTGTCTGTGGTGTTGTCAAGTGTTCCTAACGCTGAAATCTTGTAGTACCTTGTTTCAAACTGAGCACTTCTGTACAGCCGGGAAGCGAGGTCACAGACTGGGAACATTTTCCCCTTGGGCTGAAGTTGGTCTGGAGCTGGCAGCACTTGGGGACGGGGGCTGGGGTATTTCTTAACGAAGTGGGGAGCGAAACAGCTGAAGACTCAGTAAACCGATTGTAAAGCCCGGAGTGTCCGAGGCATAGATTTGGGAAATAAAATACGCCGAGGAAAAGTCTGGAAGTGGAAATTACCTTTTGTCTCAATGTTAATTATTCCTAGCTTCCAACACTCAACACCTAACCACCTGGTGTCCCTTTTGGGATCTCGCCTAACTCCGTGCTCGGTGCAGGGTCCGAGATCCCCGGAGTGGGCTTGGTTTGGCTGGGTTAGCTCTGGAAAGTGCAAAGGAGGTTCTGGGGAAAGTTCTCGGTGCCGCAGGGACGCCTTTGGTCGTTTCACTTTGAAATAAAAAGTAGCCCAACGTTCCGGGAGGGTGGCGGCGGGTTCGCACAGAGTTTAGCTTTAGCGGAATGGGGAGGAGGGGCAGGGTCAAAGGTTGATGGCCAAGGGTCCGCAGGGACCCAAATGAAACAGCTGGGTTTCCTGCAGCGAGGGGCCGCGACGCAGCCAGGTCCAGCCGGGCAGATCGCGCCCGTGCCCTGGAGCAGCCCGCGGGCCGAGCTCGGGCTCGCCCGCCTCGCCGCGCCCCTGCCCTCGGCGCCGCGCTCTGCGCCTCGGGGCCCAGCCCGCGGTGCCCTGCTTGGGGCCCCGGCTCCCTCCCAGCGCGGGCGCGCTCCCAGGCGGAGCCCTGGAGGAAACTCTTGACTCAGGGCTAGTCTCTCTCTGCCCCTTCCGCTCAGCCCATTAACCCTGACTCTCACCCCAGCTTCTCTTCTTAGGAAAGAGGGGAAAGATGATTAAAAAGAAAACACATACGCTAGGAGGTGAATACTCGCTAGCAGAAGGAATTGCAAAAGTGGGCGCCCCTCTTACAAATCCTCCTTCCTTTTGTTTTCTTACTTTTAATTCAATAACCGCTGACACCCCCGCCCCCCCCCCGCCCCACACAGCTGTATTTTCAAAAGAGAGGAGGTGGGGGCGTAGAGGAGAAATAGCCACCAAATTTTTAAAACGGTTTTCCTGATTTGATGTTTGGTGTTTTGACATTAATGACATTAATGTTATTGATGATGTTTCAGGGAGAAAAAGGCAAAAGAAATAAAGGAGAACTTGAAAACGAAATGATCATCATTTCCCTCTTCATCCCTGCCAAAAATAAACCCCTTTCTTCACCTGAGCCTGAAACAGACTTATTGTTCTCAGGTGTTTCCTTCATCACACGCATTTACCCGTCTGAAATCGCAGGAAATGGTTTTTCCATCAGTGAGCTTGTACATGGAGCCCTCTCCCGCAAAGGGCTTGATCTTTTCTGAATTGAACCTGAAAGTTCCTCTGCCTTCATTTCCCCCTCAGTCTCTTTAAAAGCCGCTACCTCCTTCCCCATACACACACCTCAGATAGTTTTTTAAAGCCAGAATTTTTGCTCTCTGGGGTGTTTTTCGGTAAACAGTAATGCTACATAAACACCTTCTTCACTTGCAAGTTACAGAGAATTTAAATTTTACCCTCGTGGGCATGTATGTTTCTGAAGGCACATGGATAAAGACCAGTGAGATGCAATCACACACTGCAACACACGGAGATACAGCTGCCTGTATGAAAGTGGGGTTGTAAACAGAGCAACTTAGAAACCTTAGAAAGCTGTCCAATTTGAATGGATTTCTTCCCAAGAAGTTTGAAATGGAAAGGAATCTTTGGAGACGTGGGTAACTTTGCTTTCTGCTAACGCTTAGTAGCTCTGGTTCTAATGCACTGGCATATCTATAGACCCCAGATCCTGAGGTGGTGCTCTGCTTTTTTCTCCTAATAAAGACCATATCTGAATTTTATTCACTACTCCAAGCCTGTGGACTTGCAGTGGAACCTTAGGCAGCTGCCATAGGCAACCAGCTTTCCTGACTTGGGCCTGGGTCTACTCTACCCAGGACTCTGCTTTTATCCTCCAGGTGTTTTGTTGGGGTTTTAATCCCATTTACATCAGTCTTAGGATTTTCCAAATGTTCCCTGATAACACAACATTTCAGGACAAGAAAGGTGCATATTTGCAGCCTCTGTTGTTCCTGGTGCTTACGCAATAAAACTTTCTGGTGGTATTTGGTAGATTTGGTGCTTAATGCCTACGAAAAGGTCTTCAAGCAGATCCTGGCAAGCCAGAACTTCAAAGGCCTGTTAACTCAAAAGCAACTGATAGCCTCACCTGTCCAGGAAACTGGACATTGCAAGTATTTTCTGCTTTTAGTTTGTTTGATTTGTTTCTCTCACTTTCTCTGCAGAATTCCTATTTTTGAAATATTGCATAGGTGGTGTCTCCTTGTGACCTGTAGTGTAGCAGTATATCAGGATGCTATCTGAGTTACAATAGCCATATATATATATATATATATATATATATATATATATATGGATAGCAGGAGGGGGTATTTAAAAGTATGTCTATTCCTAGTTTTAGTTAATTATCTTTTAATGAAAGTGTCATTCATATTCACATCTATAGTATTGGAAAGAGATAATTAGATTTTCAAATGAGAATCAGCCACCTTAAATTTCGTACCAGAAAATACCAAGTATATTTCATTCTAATGAGATCTGTAGTGGGGTTTTAAAATTCATCATAATGTGCTTCAAGAAAGATAACTCAGTAGACTCAGAAGATGAAAGGTTTTTTTCATAAGTCTTCTTAAAGCCATTGCATTGAACTTATGCAATTCTGATAAAATATGCAAAAATATTACATAAAGGCTAGAACCGTACCCCCACTATAACCCTTTCAATCGTCTCTTCTTATTATTAAAAAGTTTACTTTGGCTAAACTAACCGCTTCCATCTTCCCTACACTAGGTTTTCTCCCCTCCGTGTGCAAGCAAAAGATACTCATTTAAATAGCGTGCCTACGGATGGCAGAGTGCAATTCTTCCTGTGAAATAGGCTGGGCAGAGCGGTATTTGCACACAGTCAGGCACCCTTTATTTACATACATCTGCATATTTGCCCAGGCCATCGCATTTCACCCTTAACATGCGTTCTTGTACGTAGCAGAATCCCCAAAGCAGAGAAAACCTCTCTATTGCCTTAACTCACATTTCTGCTTAAAGCTCCCTAGTAAACAAATCTCTGTTCCGCTAATAATGACTTTGCCTCATTAAAATTAAAAAGAAAAAAAAATAGAGTGGTTAAAGGGCATTGCTTTTGCGTTGTTTAGGTTTGACCCCCCCCCCGCTGAGTGTGTGTGTGTGTGTGTGTGTGTGTGTGTGTGTGTGTGTAATGAAGTTTAGGAGTCGCGCGCGCAGGGGCTCGGGGGTTGCGAGCCCTGAGGTCCCGGTCCCTGCCCTCTCCGCGGTCGCCGCGTCCCGGGCTCCAGCCGCCGCGCTCCGAGCCCTGGAAACCGCGAGGCTCCGGGCTGCTCCGAGTCCGGGCTGCGCGTCATTTGCAGTCTGGGGAATGTTGATCACCTCACTAATTACACCTCTCCCCCCTCTCCCTCTCCCTCTCCCTCGCTCTCCTCTCTCATTCCCAGAGTGCATATCGGGAATAGACACACAAAGACATGCGCACTCAACTTAATCAGCCATTTTTTTAAACAGGGCTAAAACGATAATAATTAGCAGAATAAAGACATATCGGATTTTCATTTCCTTTCCTCCTTTTCCCAACCCCTTCACAACCAAACAGCGAGACCGCGGTGGGCACATGCTTTAACTCTCCCGGACCCCCGAGGACCGCTCCATGCCCCCCACTTTCTGCTCCAGCGTTTTTATTTTCACCCAATAAAGTTCGAGGATTATTTTTTTATTTTTTTATTTTTTTATTTTTTTTAATGAACCCTCTCGTTTTACTTGGATGTGATCAGCTGTAAGTAAAATAAAAGCAAAACAAAAAAGAGGCGAAGATCGCGTAGGAACTGCAGGGGAAATGGAAAGTAAGTTTTTTCTTTAACTTTTATTGAGTAGTTTGTGTTAAATTTAGGTCGAGTATCGATTATCTTTCCACCCTGATCTTGCACAATCTTTGATATTTCGCTCGCTCTCTCTCCCTCTCCGCCTCTCCCTCTGCCCCCGGCTCGCTCGCTCCCGCTCACGTCCCCGCATCCCGACCATCTCTTCCGCTCTGCCCCCCTTTTCTATCTCTTTCCCCCTTTTTTGGCTCGAGGATTTGCTCCGCGGAGGGAGGGAGGGGGCCCGGAGGGGCCTGATTTCCCACTTACTTTGGGGAGCTGTGTTTCTCGGGATTTAACTTTTGGATTAAGTGGTGGATCCCCACGTTTGGCCGAGCAGTTGGCTTTCCTGTTTTCTCTCTTTTCGGATTCTGTCTGAACCGCGAGCCCGGGCTTTCTGGCGGCTCTGGAGGCTGTCAGCTTGCGGCGGCGTGGGCACTGCCGGGGATCCTCGCTAGCCCAGCGCCCGGGACGCGATGCCCCTTCCTTCGCACCAGTCCTCCGAAAGTTTGGATATAGGGTGGTGGGGTCGCAGCCCCTCTCCCTGCTACCCCAACCCTTATTCAGTCTGGATATTTTTCCTCCTCCTACCACCTCCCTTGCCTTTCTCGAGTGCCGCGAAGGGCGCCAGTGCCGATACGGTGGAGGCCTGGGATCCGCGCGCTCTTGGCGGAGGCTCGCGGAGGCAGGGGCACGGGTTGGGCCAGTGCAGCCGGGAGACACCCGCGCCGAACCGCGGCGGCGGGCACGGCCCGGGGCTTCTGCCGGCGGGCGCGGGGACGGACGCGGGCGCCGGGGCACGGAAGGCAGGTCCGTTAGGAGGCGGGATCGCGGGGCCTCAAGGCTAGGAACCCACCCAGACGCGGCCGCCGCTCTCCGACAGCCGGGTGCACCTTAGACTAGAGCACAGATGCTTAAGGTTTAGGGTCCAGAATCTTTCCCTTCCTTTTCGGCGAGGGCAAGGTATGTTTGTGTGTACGAGGAAGGGGCAGGGGGAGCAGGGGTTTGTGGCCGGCTGTGAGAACTGATTTATTCCCCGGCCCTTCCAAAGGGGTTCCAGGTATGCAAACGAACTTCACCTCCTTCGCCTCTCCCGCATCAAGTGCGCCTTCTGGCCGAGAGCCGCGCGAGGCACAGGGGCTGGAACGCGTCGGGTCTCGCCTTCTACTTCTGTCTCCCTCCCCCTCCCCCATTCTTTCTGCTCTTTTCTATCGGAAAAAAAATAATAAAATTTATCATGAATTGTGTGAAGTTTCTCCGCCGATGCCCAAGTTACAGAGGGCTCCCATCCTGGCCCCTTCCCCCGAGAAGACGGTGCGCTTGGTGTGTATTTCTTTGTTACCTGCGATCCGGGCGGGGGGCTCCTGTCGGCTCTCGGGCTGGGGTCCGGCCCCAAGAACAGGCTCCCGCGGACGCCTTTGGCCGCGACTCCTCACTTCCTCGCGGTTCCGGTGAGCTCTTAGCTACCGTTCGGTGAGACACCCTCCTTGTGGGTACCAAAGGTTCAGATCGCGCACACGGACACCCCCCCCCGCCCCAATCCGACCCCTGCACACACACACACACACTCAACACACACTCACAGACTCACACACACATTCTC
>PVJD01015040.1:0-26588 GCA_004026545.1 Mormoops blainvillei
CCACCCTGCCTCTGTCAAGACCTAAGTGAGGACACTGCCCTCATCAGTTCCTGTAGCATCAGGTATTGTTCTGCAAGTATTTGTCCCTCTTCCTGTCAGAACTCCTCGTTGAAGAGATCAAAAAGCCATTGCTGAAGGTAGCGCTTCCAACTCTGCACATTAAAACCCAGGAGATAAACATGGGAAGGGCTTGAGATAGATCTTGTTGAGAAGTTGACTTGAGCCCATACTATATTTTAATCGAAGGACTCCCCTGAGTCTCACCTTAGTACATAGCTCATAGTAGCAATCTGGACCCTCCAAAATTAATGTTAGTTCTGAGATATACTCAACACTCTGACTGGATATATCCTTTATTCTAGTATCCAGTTATCCTGGTGTTATATACGGGTTTTATAGAGCCTTTCCTAAAAGTTGCTGGCACCTTCTTCTTTTATTCTGGGCTTGTGAACTGACTTATGTCACAAAATTAAATGAGAAGTTGTGACTTCAGTGAGGTCTCTTAAGCCAGGCTTCTTTTTTTTTTTTTTGACCAACCTAGATTTTCTCATTATACAGATCTCATGAACAAACCTCCTGGATCCCATGAGCATGCAATTAAAGGTGTGGAAATGCTGGGCTGCTGCCTGTCCTGGTCACCACACACCCCTTGCCCCTGCCAGCTCAGTGCCAATTTTTGGAACTTGCTGTCTCCTCTGAAATTCAGAGAGCTCACTTTATCAGCAACACCTCCTACTCCTCAGTGGCCAAGATCCTCCAAATACAGTCCTGAAGTTTTTCCCAATGAGCTCACTTGCTACCCTCACTTTTCACAAGTATCTCTCAAAACCTTGGGCTGGTTCCATCTCTTAGATTCTTTCAGGGTCCATAGGCTGATCTCATGTGTGTTGGGGGATAGCATACAATAAATCCATCCTACCATTCTTTCTCTGTGGGGATGTTCATAATTTCTCCTATTATTTTCCAAAGTATTTCTGGCATGTTGTCTTTACTGAGACATTTTTAAAGAGAACAGAATTAGGGCTCACAAAATAAGGATGTAATACAGTTATAGCGGAGCCAGGTTTTGTGATCCGTGCCCTGTGCTTTGGGTGTGGGCACCCACCTTGATGAGGGTGTGCAAACTTACAGGGAGCCAAGCTGCTTACTAAAATGGCGCAGTTGGATTTAAGCGGCCATAGTTGGGTAACAGGCTTTAAATCAGACACAGGTGCTTTGACCTCAGGGGCTGACTATACTTTGTCCTCCACAAACAAGTGCCTATTTCTGTGCAAGAAGAGATTAAGGAAAGGCCCTTGGTCCTCTTCAAAGCAAGGTCACAGATCAGAACCAAAAGATAGGTATTCTGAGTCAAGAAGGGGGTAGGGAAGGGAGTGGTCTTGAAGACTTTAATAAAAAAGCGGGGTCACATGGGTCATTAGCAGGCTTAAACCCTTTCTTCGGTGTCAGAACCCCAGAGGAAGACTGTCTCAGCTTTATTACCTTAGTTTGCTTTAAGGAGACATACTTAGGACTAATAGGTATTGGGTCCAAAGTGTATATATTATTAACACCCCTTCCTCTACATGACAAAATTATTTTCTATAATAACCATGTAATAATCTGTATAACTATTTTTATCTGTTCTTTACTTGTAAAACGAACAATTAACAAATCAAAAGGAAGAAGAAATTTCTGTTTTAAAGATATTTAAATTCAACAAAATAGTGTATGTATGAACTAAAGTTTATGCTTACCAATCAAAAATATTGCACCTCACAAGTGGCATTGTCTCATCCTTGCAAACATTTAACACTAATGAAAATGAAAGTGTGTGCATATACAGAATCAAAGAAACTAAAGTTCATCCCTGCCTTTGCTATTACTGTGTCTTCATGTTTATCTGAATCTGTGGTTTTAAGAACAGGAATATGTAATATCACAGGGATATTTGGGGTACAACTTACACCTTGAACAAACTTGAACATTTCCAGATATTTACATATTTGCTTTTGAAACAAATGTATATAAGTGGGTCTGTATCTGTAAGGGGCTGACTATTCACAGGGGGGTGCCCAGAATTGTCTTCCAGGTAAAATACAATGTTTATTGCAGAATAAGTAAGACTGTGCAAATTTAAAGTTTATATATTATTAAAACTTAATGATAACAATTGCCTGGCACTTAGACCAGCAGAGGATTTTATCAGAAAGAAGTATTTTATTACCAACATTGCTTAGAATTGTTGATGAATTGTAATAATAAAAAGCAGGTCATGTTTTAGCAAGTTTTATCATGTTTCTTAATTTTCCCAAAGCATCTTCTTATTGTTTGAAACCAGGCAGACTGACTATCAACCTGTTATTGGTACGTTAGCTATTAAGCAAGTGTTCTGTGGTAGGGAAAGGAAAGATTTTACAAACATTTTGAGCATTAGAAATGATAAAGAAATTATTTGCTAATTTTAAGTTAGTTTATATGGCTGGACAGTGAACACCGAAGTAAAAATAGTAGAGTCGTAG
This sequence comes from Mormoops blainvillei, assembly GCA_004026545.1. NCBI lineage: Eukaryota > Metazoa > Chordata > Mammalia > Chiroptera > Mormoopidae > Mormoops > Mormoops blainvillei. The sequence goes on from PVJD01015040.1 coordinate 2,502, forward strand.
CTTTAAATGATTAACTCCTGGCCTAGGGAGGAAGTATGGCTGGGGGAGGCTTGTGGAGGTCTCTCCTAATCAGCACTGCTGTAATTATATGAGTAAGCTTCTCAAGTCTAGGGTTCAGTATTAGCAAGCCTCCCTGACGAACTGACCTACAACTGTTTTCCTATAGGTGTCTATCAATGCTTCACCTTTCAAGATAGGTGATATATTTGCCTCCAACTTCACCCCAGTATTTCCTTTCCAGGTCTATTCTTCAGCTGGGCAAGGAAATCTGGTTTTATTTATAGGGGGTAGTGCTTCAGAAACATAGTCACTCTTACATCAAGGATTCACTTAACTAAACATGCAAAAAAAGTCGAATCTGCTCTTTCTACTCCAATTAGCATAATTCAGTCAGAAACCCCTGATCAATGAATCCCTATTGGTAAATTTAGCCTCACCACAATAATACTTTACGTCCTTTGCTTGAATCTATTTTCACATGCATTCCTCATATTTTTATGGCAGTAAAAAAATAGTATTTCTACAACATGGGGATTTGTTCCCCTCCTCCCACTCCTGGCTCATTCTGGGGTCTGGTTCTTATCAATCGTCTTGAAACAATGAGAGCTGGTTACCACCAGGGCATGAACAAAATTGCCTTCCCCTACAAGTGACCACAAATAATGTCATTGTTAGTCTTTGGAAAGATAGATAAATCATCCCAGATAAAAGAAGGGATACTATTCATTTCATACACACACACACACACACACACATACACACACACAAATTAATGAGTGTGGGCTGCCAAAGATGGGGACAGAAATACTTCAGGGCACTCTACATTTTCTTAAGATTTCCTTAGGTACCATTCCAATTCTCAAGGTCATACATGTTCCTAGTAAATGTCCTAAAATCCTCATGGCAGGCCTTATGAGACTATAAATTTAAGTAAGTTTATAACCATGGAGTCCTTTGGATTAGCAAAAAATGAGAGATTCTTTTAACACAGTGATAAAAAAAATTCCTCTTAGCACAGTCACAGAAAATCAATCTGTAACTTGTTGGGAGGGCTTAGGAACTTCATATTGGCAGGTTTTTATTTTTATTTAGCTTTTTGACGCTTTGTTAAAAACACCCCCCTCCCCAGTCCTTGAATTTAGCCATCCCTTCCTGACAGAGTCCAGTCAGTTCCCCACAGCCTTGCCTTCAATGGCACTTCATTTCAGGTGACTGCAGGTGATAATTAAATTACTTCTTCACCAGTGCTTGCCATGAAGTGCCAAGGTCGGATTCCCTAATACTTGCTGATTTTTATTACCTTCAGCTCTAACCGGGATAGAAAAGCACTCCTGGCTCTCCTCCGTAATGGTGTGTTGTGTGCAGCTGCTCCTGCAAACAATTTCTGTGTCAGTCTGAAAAGAGGTTTAGTTGCTAACAACCAAACTAACTTGGATAATTCAAGCAGAAAAGGACGGTTTTGAAAGGCTGTTAGGGTGTTCACGGACTTACTGAGAATGCTGGAGAGCCAGTCAGAGAAAATTAGGGGAAATGGAGGGTCTCTTGATGAAAGTGTTGTCCAGGTCTTTGCTTGTGGGTTCTGTCTGCTGCCTTTCTTGAGAACATGATACCATAGCTGCTCTGCGTGTCATGGATTTCCAGCTCAAAGTTCAAAGTATGTCCAATAGGTCTGAACTAGGACACAGGCCTATGGTCTTCTGTTCATCACCTTAATTGGTGTTGGCATAGAGAAGCTGCAAAAGCTAGATATTTGAGTTCTTCGTTTCTTTAGCAGGAGGCAAATTCTTCTCTTCACCAGACCATATAGAGCAAAGAATTCTGTAAACATTGGGAAGAGACCTGCCAAAAACCAGCCAGTGTCTACTATGCCCTCATTCTCTGAACCAGCCATATGGGCCACCTTCTGCTACTCTCTGGACCTTTCTTAGCCCCTTTGCTTCTTAAGAGCTCCACTGTGGACCATCTCCCCCAGATTGGCCTGTGTCTGACTTTTCCTAATCGTATATGCCCCACCTTAAATGTTGTCTCTTCGATCTGGCATTACCCAACTACCCTACGTAAAGGAATGTCACTGCTCTTGCCTATCTCCATCAAACACTCTACCCCATTGTTACTCAGATTCCTTCTCATCATCCGAAATGATCTCATTTAAGCTTTTAAGTGCTTATTCCTACCCTTCTCATCTAGAAAATAAGTGCCTCAAAGTCCGAGATCTTGTCTGTGGCCTTACTTGTTTAACTTTCAGCACGGAATCCCCAGAGCCAAGAAGAGCGACGGTCCCCTATCAGAGTTCAGCTGGTATTTAGGGACTAAATAAATTAATCCAGGTTCCAGCCTGGAATAGGCAAAGACCCCTGTGGAATCCAAGGCGTAGAAAGAGCTGGGGTACGGGACCCCCCATAACTCTGGTGTGTATTATCACGCTTTGCCTCTTCCCAGGAGATCACTCAGCGTGGGGCGTCCGCTCCGGATCTCAGCCTGAATCTAAATAATGCATGCTTGTGAGAGACTTGAAAAATATAAAAGACCACATCAATGCTAAGACTTATTCTCAATGTATGTGGATTGTTCTGCAGGCAACACATTCTGGCCAAAGTACACATTTCTTTGTGATGTTGGGGTCCCACTGAGTAAATCACCATTTCAGCATATGCTGATTTAGGCAATTTTTGGTTGAAAGGCTGAACTCTGTCTGCCTCCCTTGTATGTGCATTTGACATGCACTGGGCAATGTTATAAATTTCAGCATCTGGGGATTTTACCATTTACCTCAGGGAACTGATCATAAGTCCTAGTGTCTCTGAAAGGGTCAGAAATCATCGAACATTCCGAAGGCGAGTCCCAGTGATTCTGGGACACCAGGCAAAATTTCCAAGCATATCCGAAGAGAATAATTCTCATACCCCACTTCTAGTTTATATACATTTCAAAACATAAATGATAATTTGCTTAAAACAATTATGTCTTGGCTTTGGATTCTGAATTTGACCAAATGGCAGAAGTATGTTTTTCAAAGACCCAAGACTGCAGTTACGAAATGAGACTCCTCTTATTTCTGCCACTGTGAACTACAGAATATTTAATAAAGTGATATTTAAGGTCACATGGTACTAATATTCCTGCTCTTTGGGCTCCAGGAAGTAACCTCTATCTTGCCTGTGTGACAATGTTGGTGGATCCTTGCTCATAATTCTGACATAAAATTTGGTTTGATTTTGAAAACCATGATGTCTAAATGCTATTTTTTGATATCCATTCCCTTCCCTGTGAATGATAAAAGCAATCTTTTTCTAGAGGTTTCTCCCTTCAGAGAAGTATTATCTATTAACTAAAATCAGGTCAATGTTTTAGATTTGCAATCTGGAACTGTTTTTGTCGGTTTATAAGTATCCAATGATATGAACTCAGGCGATGATGTTTGAAATCCCCTTCTGATCACTGCTTCATTTAGCTCTGACCCAGGGGAGACTTGCCATCATCTTTAGAAATTCCTTCTCTCTTTGTTAGCTCTTCAGAAAATTATCTCCATTCTTATTACTTTGCTTTATCAGTGATTACAACCTAAGCCCCTGGTGTCACTGTCAGAAGCTCCTAGTTGATCAAAGCTGATCCTGGTAATCAGCTTTGGCTGATTAGCTTTCAGGAGAAAAGGGGTGAGGGCAACGTGAGCAGCTCTGGTTTTGCTTTTAAGGGGAAGGCAGCCAGCTTAGCTGCCAAGTTGATAAGGAGCAGAGAACTGGGCACCGTCCAAGCAGAAAACTCGGAGTCTCAGAAATTGCTAAGGCAGAGAATGGCCTAAGATGCATGTGACTAGTTCTGAGCATATGGGCTCAAGGCAGAGAAGAAAAATTTAGGGGAAACTGCTTTCTTATGCAAATTAGAAGTCCGCATAGCATTCCTTTGACTGGCAAACCTAGATTACTTGAGATCTCTAAAATACATATGCCACATAAGGCATAGGATATTTTTACCCTTAAATCCACATTATTTCAAAAGGGAAATTATAAAGATAGAGCCGTAGCGATATTTCTGGGGTAAAATTTAGTCTCATCTTTGTGACTAAAATCTTTGGGAAGATGCTGGGGCCAAATCTTCCTTGTATTTCTCCCAATTGCATCCTCTATTTACTCCACTGAGAGCTGTGACCTGTCCTTCCCCTTATCTGCCCCCAATATTTGTAATTATTTAATTAAAATGATCCAGTTGACTGAACATGCATCAGATGTCCATTTCAATGGGATACATAAAAGAAAGTATTGCCGAAGTTAACTTAAGTGCTGAAGAGTTTTCCAGATGGTGAAGCCTAGAGATACTGTAAATTTCTACCACTTGGTGTTGTTTAAAGAAAAAACCAAACCTAAATGGACATGAAAAGATACCTTACCCCTCCATGGACTCTGTGACAGGCCCGTTCAACTCAAAGCTAAGGTCATTGTCAGCATTAGTATTGTATGGTTATATAGCTTTTCCACAAAACAAACCACGATTTAATTATCTATTCAATTTGCTGTAGAAACACAAACAAAGCCCAGGCTTCTTGGTGGCACCTATAGTCTCACAGTAGGTTTTTCAGGGAGATGCTGACTCACCTTTGCTAGTTTTACTCTCTGTGACTCTGGCAGCATTTAGCCAAGGCCCCACCCAACCTGGAAGCCTCTGACAGCCCTGTTCTCTCTCCTAAGTATTTGTAGTCACTGTTATTTTGATATTTATCTGAATTGTCCCTTATGTGTTGATAAAATGTATGCTACTCTGTGGATGGAAATGTGAAGCCCATCCCTCATTTTCTAGGTTCTGGGGACAGAATGGGATGGTATCTCAAGAGCCCTGCATGGTGGTGATAAGATGAAAAGCAAGCAGCTCTCTTAGCTTTAGAGTGCAGAGAAGCACAGCCTCCTCCCCTCCATCCCGTTAGGCTAGAGGAAAAAATGGTATATCCTGGTAGGCAAGGGCTCCGTTCTAATACTGGATGTCTGGTTTGACCCCAACTCCACTTCCTTCTAGTTTAGGCTGGTCACTTGAACTCTGTGTGTTGCAATTTTCTGAAGTACAAAATGGAGATGATAATAATGGAAACTGTCTTAAAGTTGGGGTGGAGATTAAGTGGGTTAAAATATAAAAGTGTTTAGAGCAATGCCTGGCACATGGTAGGCACTATATAAGTGTTTGCTATTATTATTATGTGATATAGCAACATTTTATAACATTTTACTTAAGTGAGTCACTCAGGGGCAGAAGTCACTTTCAGGTTTATAATTTATATAATGTCAATCATGAATAGACATTTCACTCCATCTGCACTACGACTGTAAAGGAAGTAGGAAAACAATATTGCCCCATTTTATCCATGAAAATATTCCTAACTGTAAGCTTTGAAGTTAAATAAAGTAGGAAAATTATATAAATATTCACGTTCATTGAGTGTCTACAACTGGTCAGACACAGTCATGATCAAGGACTAGAGCTGAAGAAGCTATCTGAAGTATATGTTCTTCATAATTGTACACTTCATTAGAAATATATAATGTAAGCAGATATTTTATTGAAACTCATGTGATATAACAGTTCTTTACCATATCTGTGGTGGCACAGGAGAGATTAGAGGATGTAAAGACTTTTAACTGAGGAAATGAGGGAGGACTTAACAGAGGAGGTGGTATTTTTGAATGGCCTTTGAAGAAAATGTCAGGTTTCTTAAAAGAAAAAAGAAGCAATGGTATTCGGGAGGACATGTTTGGTACTTCTAACTAGATTTCCCTTCATAACTAGGTTATCCTCATCAGCTTATAATGCCTCTCATTTTGGGGAGTGCTGAGACCAAGGCCCAGCCACACATACCTCTCTTAGTGCCCCAAGTTGTGGTGCTCTGAAGGCTTCATGAATGTGCGCCAGGGTTGTGGTCCTGGACAGAGCCCTATCACGTGAGAGAGCAGACCTTTCATCCCTGTGGTCTCACCTATTACTCAGTGGCAAGGAAAAATATACTTACACTAACCTCAATGCCAGCAAGTGACAGCAAGCGGAGAGACTGATCTCATATGAAACAATACATAACTAGTCCAAACAAATTCAACTGCAAAGACTATAAGGTCCAGCCTTTTCCAGGAATTAGTTGGCTTCCATTCTTTCCTACCTATTGCCAGCGATGCTCTACTTATATCCATCTTCAGCCTAAAATACTTGAATACACCTGATAATCCAAGAGAATGCTATCTGTAGTCAGCCCTTTGAGATAGAAATGCTTATTCCTGAAACATCCTGTCCATCATGGTCTCCAAAGCTTTGTCCAAGTCTTTCTTCTCCAACAGCAAAAACAAAGACAAACCATTTTGGAACTGTTTTTAAAATATCGATTAATTGTCACCCTCTTGACTGTCAATGCATAAGAAAGCCTAATACAGAGTTCCTTTAAAATAGATTCAGTCTACTCTTATTTGTTTTCTTCCTTTGGAAATTATTCAATAAGGAAAATGTATTTATCTTTTTTCTTCTGTTGTGTATTTTTTAAAGAAATTATGTTTTCAGAACACTTCCAAAAAGTATACTACCAAATTGAGAGGGGGATATAAAGATTTCCCATATACCCCTGCCCACAGACACGTACAGCCTCCTCTGTTATCAACATCACTCACACGAGTGGTACATTTTTTTTTTAATGAGGATGAAACTAAACTTACCATAATTACCCAAAGTCTATAGTTCATCTTACAGTTTAGTCTTGGTGTTCTATGGATTTGGATAAATCTATAATGAAATATGTCTGTCCTTAGACTACCAAACAGAGTATTTTCACTGCCCTAAAAATTCCTTGTGCTCCCCCTGGTCTTTCCCCACCCCCACCACAAAGCCTGACAATTGCTAATCTTTTTATTATACTCATAGGTTTGCCTTTTCTAGAATGTCACATAATTAGAATCATGCAGTATGCAGCCTTTTTTTAGACTGGCTTATTCACTTAGTAACATGCACTTAAGCTTCCTTTGTATCTTTTCATGGCATGATAGAGCATATCTCTTTAGTGCTGAGTAAGATTCCATTGTCTGACTGTAGCATAGGTTTTGTATATATTCACTTACTGAAGAACAACTTGGTTCCTTCAAAGTTTTAGCTATTATGAATAAAGCTGATATAAGCATCCATGTGCAGTTTGTTGTGTGGATAAGCTTTCATTTTATTTGGGTCAATACCAAGGGGCAAACTGCTGGATTGTACAGTAAAAATATGTTTAGTTTTTTAAAATATTTATTATATGTCAAAATGACTCTATTTGGTATATGTTCATATAATAAAATATAATACATTTTTTGTTGATTTAACTTTTTAAAAATATGGTTCCTAGAAAATGCAAAATTGCCTACATGGCTCACGTTATACTTCTCATGGACCGGAATCCTTCAGAAAGCCTAGGAAAGCAGCTGTACTGCTTTCATTACTAATGCTCTTAGCAGCTGATTGATTTAAACATCAAGGGTAGTTTACGGAAAAATAACTTTAGCATAGACCTGGATATCCTGTCAGTGTTTCCAAATGACCTACAAGAGTCTTAGAAAATCTCTTAGTTAATTCTGTTTAAATTATCTTCATCACAGGAAGGCATCTCAGGCTTGAACCCCTGATTTAAGTTATTAACTATGGCAGACACTGTAGACTAACTGCACTTACAGTGTCAACTTTCTTCTTACTTGATGGTTTACACTTTCAAGTCTACACATTTAAAAAAAAAAAAGGTCTCTGACTCAGGCTCCCCATGTAGCTCAATATGGCCAAATAATACAGTTTGTTTGTTTTTTTCCCAATGAGACATAGCCAAACCCTACCGAAGTATATTTTAGGAAAGTGTTTGGCTTTCTAACAAAAGAGGGCAGTTTCAACTCCTGAAATCCCTTCTCCCCTTCTTTCTTTCTCTGATACAGATATGCTGCTTAACACTTTCGTGTCCAAGGGAAGGACTAGGAAAGAAAGCCTAAGAAGTCACTTGGATCCTGTGCCTCTCTCTTTGTTGAGCCACTGAGTCAATATCAGCAGTCACTGAACTTCAGACTAATTGTAATATGTGAAAGTAACTTGCTAGTTGTATAGTGGCTATAAATTAGGTTATCTGTTACTTGCAGCTGAACATATTCCCAACTAATATATTGAAGCAATTATTCCTTGAATGTCCAGATTCAGAACCTTGTTACCATCACTGACTGCCTCCTCTTCACCAAATAATAATGCCTGTCTCTGAGCCCTGCCTCTTACCTACTTTGTTATCTGTCCCAGGTACTCTGACCTTTCCAATTTCATTCTTGACACCATAGTGCAATCTCTCATTATGTAATTCCTAGATACAATTAGAGATGCCATTTTCCTCTTCAAATCTTTTTAAATGATTCTCCATTTCTAATCAAATGAAGGGCAAATGACCTAACCTGGCTAATAATTCAAGGTCCTCTACAATCTGTTCACAATCTTACCTTCCTAGAACTTAACTGTCCCCTTAACATACATATAATTTTTATCCCTTTCGCTTCATATTTCTTAGGAGTCTTCCTAAATATTTATGTTACTCTTCCACATCCTTAATTACACCTCTCTCTCTGTCTGGGATACTTTGCTTCTCCATGGCACTGTAGAAAGTTAGTCCACATTCTAAAAGCCAGGTTATACAACCATATGTTATACAACCATAGTCACTGTCTCTGATCCCTCTCCAATCAAAAGTGCTCTCTGCCTTCCTGTAGCTCTTTTGGTCATCACGCATTTTACTAAGGACAGAGATACGTAACAAGTACTATGCAAGGTAATAAGAATAGACCAATAAGTAAGTCACATCCCCTGCCACTTATGTGTGGAGGAGACATAGAAAGATAATTTCAATATACAAAGGTCACTTAGCACAACCTCGAAGGGTCAGCCTTTCAAAAGGTGATGCCTGAGGCAAAATGAAGAGTTAATGACTAAGTAAAGAAGCAGGCAAGGTCATTCCAGACAGAAGAAACAGTGTGAACAAAAGCAAAGAGACAAGAAACACCATATGGGTTAAATGAACGATAAGTACTTTGCTGTTGCTGAAGTTCCTTTCAGTCAAGACCAAGTTTTGTAGAGATGAAGGGCAACTGGATGAACTAAAATGTCCTCAGGTTTGTTTTGTTGGCAAAGATTTTTATAACATCACATTTTTTTCTTATGACAGGGCTATTAGTAATGCTTAGTTTAATTTTTTTAAATAAAAATAAAACACAATAGGACTAGTAAATGTAACTAGGTAAAATTATCAACCTCTCTTCTCTTTTTGTACCATTCTTCTGAATATGCTCTATGGAATTTAATCTATGGTGGATATTTTTAATAATAAATAAGAAGAAATATACACAAATATGTTAACTCTTATTTACTGAACTATGTGAGGATAGAATAGCTACATATAATAATGAAGAGATCATATGGTTTAGTTCTTACACTGCCATGTGGACTTGATCTTGAGAAAAGAGTTGATTCAGTAAGGTTTCACAAACTATCATAACAGGTCAAGTCTAAAATCTCAGCTGGTTAGCACAATAAAAGTCTGTTTTTAGTGTACTTAACAGGTCAACATGAATCTCTCTAGTTGAATGGCTCTCCTCCAAGCAGTGATTGGAATTCGCTCCCACTCTATATTGGAGCTCCATCTTCAACACAGTTCCCAGGTTTATCATTCCACTATCCCCGCTGATTAGAAAAGAAAAGGGCATTGGAATCTTGTGCAGGTAGTCACTTGCACATACTACATCCTTTCTGTTCACATTGCTTTAGTTGGCACTCCCTAAGTGTAAGGAAGGTTTGAGTTTATAATTACGTTCTAAGTCCTAGAAATATAGAAAGTGAGTATGGTGATCAGTAAACAGGCTGGGGCACATGAGACAATTAACAAGTAAGTTAATTCTTCCCAGTGGACATGTGATGGGTTTGTACTAAAAATTTAAGGGGTCCATATAATGTATTAAAAGAACAAAACTGTGTTATACTTGTATCTCTTCTCTCCCCTAAAGGCATCTAATTTTATTCATTTATTGACTCACTCATTAATTTCAACAAACATCTACTAAACACATAATATAACCTAGGCATAATATCACAAGCAATTGCAAAGAGAACATATCAGAGATATTGATATTGGAAATTTGTCTCTCCATCTGCTGTAGTGTTTGTTCCAAGGAAGCGCTAACCAACTTTGTTCATTTGTTAAATTAATTATTCTATAATTAATCAGTCCAACATTACAAAATGCACTGTTACAGGGCTGCAATGATTACCACAGAGGTGATGGAAATGACAATATTTTATATTGTATTGGTCTATCTAAATTCCAAAAAGCTGCCCAGGGTGTATTTTGGCTCTTTGTTGGAGAGATAAAAACTTCATATACTGATTTGCTTCAACTGTTCATTAATTCCTTAGCTAAATACAAAAACACCTAGAACAGTGCCAAATACCAAAGGAGCACTCAATTATATGCTACTTAATGAGAGTGATGACAATAAAAGTTACAGGTCTGGAAAATGAATAGCGATGATATGATCCCATTTTAACAATCTGGATGGTTCTTCAAAATTGCTGTATTTAGGAACTGGAGTTTTTCCCTTTATTTATTTATTTTTTTCATTTTCTAGAGAGCATTTTCTACAGTAATCAGAAAATTGTGAACATCTAGTATGACACTTTTAATTCTTTTATTGATAATAGATTCTTTCTGAAAGACACTAAGTGTTAGTGAGGTAACCATAAGAGAGAAATATCTGTCAATTTGTGGCAATGGAGATTAGATCAGTCGATTTATCAGCTTAAAAAGTTTTAGAGGCAGGGAATATCATGAAAGTAATAAATCAGCAAGAAATATTTCTTAAATATGGCCCAATAAATTTATGGTTTGGCATGCTCTCCTGTGTGTGTGCGTGTGTGTGTGTGTAATAGACAATAATAGATAATAAATAGAATATCTCTAGCCTCATAATTAAGATAGACATTTCTGTGAATGTAATGATTGCCAAAAACTGAAAGCTCTAAGAATGGCAGTGGCAGCTAGAAGCTGGGCTCCTGCCAGGAAACTTCATATACAGGAAACCTTTTCACTGTTGGTGGGAATGCATACTGGTGCAACCACTGTGGAAAGCTTCATGCTTTATACAATATGACCCAAAAGAAAAAGTCCTACTCTTAAAACCAGGACTTGGGCTGGTCCTGAAAAATATACAAGAAAACCTGATAACTGCCTCTGCACGGCTCCTTGACTTTGTCGGAAACTCTGGGACCAAGTAGGCCAGAAAACAAAGACGAATTCTAATAGGAAAATGGGACAAAATAGCATTTGCGAGCAGGTTTATAAACACCCCAGCACCGTTGCAGAGAAGAATCCCAAACCTAGCTCCTGCCTGGGGGCTACAAATGATCGTGTGGAGGGAACAACCAAAATTTTAGATAAGAAAAAGGATACTGAGAAAACACAGAGAAAATTTAAAATGTGCTTTTCTACTTAAATGAGTTTTTAAGCCAAAACTTCAAATATATGAAAAAAAGTACTAAGAACGTAACATCACAGAATTAATCATAAGTATGGATTTAATTTCAGATACAGTATTTTATTTGTAGGATTTTTTAAAAAACATTAAAATTAAATAGGATTTTAATGTTCAAAGTGATAAATGAAACAACTCCTTAAAATAAATAATTCTTTAAATATAAAATGACATTTTGTTTCTTAAAAAGAAGCAACGATCATGGAAAAACAACAAATTTTTTAAAAAACAATAGTTTTTTAAACTATTTGTATATTAAAAATGAAAAATATAATCTTTGAAATTAAAAATATTAGCAGAAAACTATGTGCCAAAAAGAGTATTCATGAACTGGAAGATTTACCCCAAATCCAGGAGAGTTAAAATGAAATTAGAAATATGAAGGAGTAATCAATTTTTATGGAGAAGAGAATAGATCAAGAAGTTCTAGCACCGGGGCAAAGGACTCAGAGCGGGCTCTGGCTGCAGGCGGCCTAGGGCTGGCATAGGCCTGTAGCTCCCGCTGGCTGCCAGGAAGTAGGATGTCCACATGCTGCTGCAGGGCAAGAGTGGGGAAGACATCTCTGGTGAGGCCGTTGGTGGGCTAGGAGTTCCTGGAAGAGGTTCCGCCTTAGGCAGAATATATCACCATTCCCATGAAAGTCATCCCAAGAAGGTGCTCACTCACACTGTGGATTCCCCAGAAGCTGAGCAGGCCGTGGAGGAGCTCCAGGACAAGATTCACAAGACAAATGTGGTACCCGTGGTGTGGGACGTGTCTGAGGAGGCCACCATCAGGAAGATCTGATGCAAATAGTTTCCTCTGGTGAATGGAGGGAATGAGAAGGGGCCCAGGGTCCCCATCACCCTGGTAGGCAATAAGTCGAACCTGTGGAGCTCCATAGAGGCTGTACTGCCATCATGAGCCACTTCCCTGAGATTGAGATCTGCATGGAGTGCTCAGCCAAGAACTAGAGGAACATCTCAGACCTGTTGTACTAAGCACAGAAGGCTGTGGGTTTATTTCTGAGCTCTCCGTTCTACTCCATTGGTCTATGTGTCTGTTTTTTATGCCAGTACCATGCTTTTTTTATTATTATGGCCTTATAGTATAGTTTGATATTAGGTAGCGTGATTCCTCTAACTTTGTTCTTCTTCTCAGGATCACTGTTGCTATGCAGGGCCTTTTATGGTTCCATATACATTTTTGAAATATTTGTTCTAGTTCTGTGAAATATGACATTGGAATCTTGACAGGAATTGCATTGAATGTATCTATTGACAAGTGCTGATGAGGATGTGGAGAAAAGGGAAACCTTTTGCACTGTTGGTAGAAATGCAGACTGGTGCAACCACTGTGGAAAGCAGTATGGAGAGACTTCAAAAAATTGAAAACGGATCTGCCTTTTGACCTAGGGATCCCACTTCTGGGAATTATCTGAAGGAACCCAAAACACTAATTCAAAAGAACATAAGCACCCCTATGTTCATTGCAGCATTATTTATAATCATGAAGATATGGAAGCAGCCCACGTGTCTATCAATAGATGAGTGGATAAAACAACTATGGGACACATATACACAATGGAGCACCATTGGCCATATAAAAGAAGAAAATTTTACCCTTTGTGACAACATGGATGGACTTGGAGAACATTATACTAAGTGAAATAAGCCAGTCAGATAAAGACAAATGCCATATGATTTCACTTATATGTGGAATCTAATGAACAAACTGAACTAACAAGCAAAATAAAGGCAGACTCATAGATAGAAAGCAGAATCATAGCTTTGGAGGGGGATGTGAGATGGTAGGGGGACTGAGCGAAAATGGAAAAGGACTCATGGACACAGACAACAGTGTGGTGATTGCAGAGGAGAGGGGGTAAAAAGGGGTTAAATGGTAATAGAAAAATGCAATAAATTTTTTTTAAAAAGAAAAGAATAAGGAAATAGGTAAGAAGCAGTAACATTATGTCTAGGTCATGATTATCACTTGCAACAGAATTCAAGAAATATTAAATAAAGGTCAAAATACAATTGACTTGAAGTCAATCTGGTGAAAACCTTGTGAAAAAGGTTAGTGGACAATCCCTACTGTATTTGTAAGTCCTTTGTCAAAGGCCAAACTGATTACAAAAACTAAGATAAATCTGAATAGTTAGCTGCGTGTCAACAGAAATGGAGAAATGAAGGGGCAAAGGACAAGGCTATGTAGGCACAGAAAAATGCTTTGGAAGGACTCAGACAGGACACTGAATCAGGAGAGTCTGTTAGTCTTGTTAGATTTATGGTATAATCATAACCCACATTGCAGTACAAAGAGTTTTATTAATACGGTTATCTCATTCAGTTTTCATCCACTTACCGTTAAAAGGGGAAAGTTTTATTAATCCATTTTCATGATAATTATGACAAAGCAGATGCTGTAAAATGAATTTGTTCATAAGGTGAAATATGATTTCAATAATAGCTGTAGTTCTTATATATTAAAGAAAAACATAGCTAGGATTATTAGATAATATAGTCTTAATACATGGAGTGCATCTTTATTAATAATTGCCCAAGTTTTTAATTAGTACCTATTTATGGAGGTTGTTTTTCTGTTTAATTCATTTACATTATAAAAAATCCATTTTCTCTTAATTATATTGCATAGCTTATGCTTTTCACAATTCTGCCACAATTATCTTTGCTTCTTATCATTGTTTTAAATTTATATATGAAGCCGATGTTATACAACAGAACCTCAGTTTGCAAAGGTATACCTAGAATGCACAGGTATAACACTCAGGAATGTCTTTCAACCCACACATGTAAGTAAACAATTAATAATCAATTTTACAACAAATGAAAACATTGGCTCTACATTTATTTAAATAAGATATTTTCTGCATAATATACCCCATGTGTTCTTCTCAGTGGGAAACAGAAACCCCTTTATCTACATGAACTGTTGTTACACATTTTTACCTTTTACCATTAATTATGAGCTAAAATTCACATGTGAATTAGACTGATAATAATCTAGAAGAATATTGACATTTATATTACTAGCCAAAGCCTCATTTTTATTCATAATGCTCTTTCTGGGAAAGACCTGTAGAGCTAGACCTACGAAGTGGGCAAGCTTGGGAATAAAAATTTCCCAAATTCCCATTTGTCTTTTCCTGCACAGAGTGTCTAGCAACCACTATCTGCTAGTCTCTCAGCTACCTTACGCTTTTGCACTGTCCACTAAAAACTTTTACTGTTCTGTCTTGGTGAATGACTCTGTGACTCACACAAAGAATATTTTTACTTAAAAAATAACATCTTTATCATGTATGACTTTTAATATCGCACATCCAATATCTAACACCAGATCTTCATTATTTTTTATGTTTAGTACAGATGGTAGATATGTAGAAAATGCCATAGAGAATGCTCCACGTGGCTTTTCTATTTAGTGTTGGAGTCTATTATTTGTTGGTTTTACCATCAAAGGATAATAATTGTAGGCAATTGTCATTCTTCCTAATTATTTCTATGAAAGGTTATATTTTATGAGACAGTTTGTTCTGATTTGAAACATAATGCACAAAATAACTTTAAGAACCCAACTTAGTAAGTTGAAAGACTGTTTTTCCCTATTTTATGTCACTGCGAAAGAATACTTCTAAAAGAATGAGGATTGAACTTTGGACTTTAAAATAAGCTACCATGCTTCAATGGAATGGTTGGAGGCATAGTGAATTAAGCTTAATAAAGGCTTTCAAATCCTCAGTGTACAAGTAATGAGTGTGCGGGAACACTCTAGTGAAGGGCAAATTTATGTTTGAAACAACGGGCTTTTCTTCCCTTTGTGGTTTGAATTATTTTCAATTGTTACAGTGAAAATAAAAATGCCAGAAAAAATCACGTTTAGCTTGGAAGTTTGGTGTTCTAGAAACCAGGGGACTGATTAGCAGAATATCTTTTCTCCTGAAGAATGTCACATGACCATACATAGCCTCTTGCATGAATTGCTATATAAAATGCATGAATTGCCTCTTCTTTCACCTTCTCCCCACCTGAGAAAGAAGGTGTAGATGAGAGGGTCGAAAGTATTAGATCTTCCTGCCTACTCCCTGTGCAAGATCTGATAGAGCCCTCTCAGGTGGGGTTTAAGGCTGACTAACAGGCCTGACTGCTCCAAGGTGTGGTAGCAACATTTTGGTTCTAATCAAAAGCAAGTAAAATGCCCTATCATGAAGGAATTATACTTAAGTATCCTTTGCCATAAGGATAACTCTTTAATAAAATTTAAACTCTGAAAGTAAAACTTAACTACTTAACCTTAAAATGAGGATTCAGAACTTTTGTGAGAATGCTTGCAAAATCCTGTTTGCTATTTCCAGCCTTCTCCAGCAAACCTTATTGCGATGTGAAACTTGCAAGAAGAGAGGGCAGGGAAAACTTTCCTTCTGACTTTCAGGATTTTTGAGTGAAGATTTACTCTTTATCATCGCTGATCCTAAAGTATTTATGCAAACCACTGTACTTTTTATGAAACTTCTCTTTATGGTTTAATCTCTTCCGGTGGGCATCAAATCACATGGTCTTCAAATCACCTGTGGGGAATGTGTGAGGTATTTCTGCAAACAGTTATTGACACAATCACATATGTCAATGAACATAGAAATAGTGGAGAATTACAAGTAACTTTTTAGCCATCAAAATGGCATTATCTAATTAGTGCTTATTAATAGCTATTAAAATTTTGAATAAAGGCCTAACCACCACTTATACCTATCTTCACTACCAAAACCAATTTTTTTTAATTCTCACCTGAGGACATTTTTTTTCATTGCTTTTAGAGAGAGACGAAGGGAGAAAGGATGGTAAAGAGAGAAAAACACCAATGTGAGAGAGAAGCATCAATTGGTTACCACCCTTACACACCTAGACCCAGGATCATGGGCACATAGACCAGGGATTGAACCTACAGCCCAGGCATGTGCCCTGATCAAAAGTCAAACCCACAACCTTTTGACTACGGATTATGCTCTGCCCAAATGTGTGCCAGGAGCCAGAGATAAAAACCAAGATTTTTCATCAATGAAAAGAAAAGGATAGGTGAATCGGTATTTTGCATTTTGTTGTTCCAAACCCTCTAAAATAAAATCTACCTCATTTATTCTTCTTTGCTCTTTCCCTAGATAACCTTTCTTCTTAAATTTAACAAATATTTCTCAATTAGCTAATAAATATAAAACACTGTATTTGACTTTAGAGGAAATACAAAAACAAATATAAAGAGGTAACCATTCGATAATAAACATTCATTGGAGGGCTATTTATGTGAACTCTCTTCTCTCCATGATGGAAAACAGCCATGCTAACCTGACTTGTTCCGTTTGCTTGCATTTGTCTTAATACAAACAGCCACTCCTACACTCTTACATTTATCACTCATGCTCTTTTGAAATGGTCTAAAGTTGTCTAAGTCTTACTCTTTCAAATGCCAACTCATCTCACCCTCTCTGTAAATCTTTACTTACCTGCACCAATCATATCTTTCTCTTTTCAATGAAAATCGTTTCTAGGTATCACTCTGCCCTGTGTTATTTTATCTTTTATGTGGACTTTGTCTTTACAGACTCATTATTAATTACTTACAAGTAACCTTGACTTTTGCCTTGAGAATTTTTAACAATAGAAGAGAATTTAACAGTGGAAACTTGAACCACAGAATGCAGAGAGGATGTCATATTTAATTATGCTTCCTCTTCCTTCATGTTCCATCAGTAACAGAAATGCTTGGCCCAAAGATTTCAGATTCCATTATGATATATGTGATATTGTTTTACAGTTGAACACACAATTCCTTAAATGAATGCTTAATAAACGGATGTAAAATTTTAGCAACCTGTCACCAGGTGGTGACAGAGTCACAGTGGTGCATAGTTGCAGCAATTCCAAGTAGTAAATCATAAACACACTTGAATGTATAACAATGTTATACAATCATATACACATGTAATTTCTTGTAATTTCTTGTAGATTCTTTTCTAGCCATTTTTCTCTTCTAAATTCTGAAACCTACCTACACTCAGGTTGGAAGAGAGACTCTCTTCTATTCCCTGGCCACATAAGATACAGAACTCATATATATGCCAAGTTCTCCTATTGGTCAGATCTCAGAGAGACCTGAACATGTCAAAAGTTTGGCCTCTGGTTTTTCTTTCAGTTGAAAATTACTAATACGTCCTGGATTTTTGTAAAAACCTTTCCTCCTTTTTTTAAATGCCAGTTGAAAAGATAAAACAAAAAACAATAAATCTTTATTCAAATTTTCAAATTTTAGATTTCATGACTATTATTTAACAATTAAAAGGAGAAATTTCACCTCTGATTTAAGACCTTTTATTCCATGATTCTGTCCCACTCTTTCAAACTTACCCCCCACATTGCAATGTTACATAAACCAATTAATATGACTCCAGTTGCTGTCCTCTAAACGTATCCCTTATTTTCCAGACATCGTACCTTTATAATGCTTGTGTACTCCATGTTTTCTATGGCAGTCAGAATCTTGCCATCATTTCAGTGGCTGACCAAATGTCCGCCATTCTTTGGGATTCTTCCTTCTCCTAAAGGTTTCTATCAGTTTGCTCATTTATTTACGGCACTTCCAACAGCCTCGTATTGTACTTATTTTCAAAGCACTGTTCTACTGTTCTGTCAAACTGAAAGCATCACATAGCATAGTCCAAACTAATTATCTCTACAGTTTTGCTATTCTGGAAGATATCTCTGTATCTGGCTTTGTCCTGCTTATCAAACAAGAGCCCATTGATCTGGTACTAACAGAATTTGTTATATTATATACACTATCACTTAGCTGTTGAATAGACACACTTTTTTAAAGAAACAGAATTAAAAATTAGAAGAGAAATTAGAGAAATCTTTATTACATGTATATACACATAGTGTTAAGCTGAATCTGTTCAAATACAAGGACATACATTTTTGGACATCTATTTTAATATTTTTAAATGTTTCACACTAAGTAGGAAAACAGAGAGAAAAGAGATCTTATTTGTTAGGTTTTAAACTAATCAGAACTTCACTAATGATTTTTTTTTCCAATGGGAATGAAGAGGATATTGTGTGAAAGACCAGAGGACACAACAAAAAGGCATGAAGGAAAATTCGGGGCAACGGGGCGTGGGGAAGCACTAATGTGATAGACTAGATGGAAAAATGAAAAAGGTCCACAGAAATAAATTAGTAACTGAAGTAAATTACTAAAGGTAAGCTTAAGAAGCTTGAATTATATGTGGAAGACAAGTGGGTGCAAATAGAATGATTCAAAGAAAAAAATTACAAATCGAGTGGGAGCAATGTGCAATTTAACAGTAAAGCATTTTAAGTACATAGGAATGAAAGGGGAAAAAAGAGTCATATGAAGCTACAGAAAAAATGAAATTTCCTTAATAAAAATGTGAACACTCACACACAGAAGATGGCTCATTGCATAACGAAGGGCGAGCCATGGATCTCTAACAGTCATCTCGGTGTGTTGACCTTTGTAGACTGGAGAACACACAGGAAGTGGCAAAGGGCCGGCACAGTCAGCACAGAGACAGGCAGAAGTGCGTAAGAGCCATAGATGTGAGCAACTACTGTACGAAAACAGCCTCAAAATGACAAGAGCTGCAGCACTAGGGAAACAAAGTGAGGAATGATTTTAAAAATGGCTAAAATTATGTGCACCTCCACTGTAAAATTCTTCGGGCCTTCTGGGATCAAGGAATTCATCTAACAAGCATAGTTTTAAAAATTTTTATTGCCAGTAGTATATTTAAGACTGTATTTTAGCAATTACATATTTACATTTCTATATTAGAATAAGACTGATATTTATTTTAATCGCAGCTCAGTCACCTTCTATCTTTGTGATTAGGGTCAAGCCACTTAATTTTCTTTTCTTTCATTTATTGGTAAAATATGAGTAGCACTACTTACCGATCACGATATTTGGAGGATCAGTGAAGTGAATCAGGTAGCACTGAGCACAGAGCTTGTGAACAAGTAAATCTTCAATTAATTTAAATATGCTACTACAGTCCATGACTGTTGGAGCTTAGCTCAAGCTTAGACGCTAGGCTTCCTAAAAACTTAAAGCTCTGTTTTCTTCAGCAATCTACAAATCTTTTTCCCTCTCACCCTCCAAAAGAGCCTCCACGCCACGACCACGCCCAATATTTCCATTAATTAGTCAAGGGTAGAGATAGTCTCTGTTTTAGGAACTAGGTAGTTCTAACTGAATAAAGAGGAATCCATCTAGTACACAAAAGCAGCAAAGCAAATAAAACAGAATGAGATAAACCAGGACAGATTTTGGTTTTCAAGGTCTATCTATGAGCTGTTGTACCACGACGCATTACTTATTCTCGAAAACCTATGGCATATGCGTGTGTTTGAACTCTTGTGAAAGCAATCATCTGATTCAAAGTTAAGTGCTTAAAAGACTCATCATGCAGCTTCGTATATGAAGACCACTGAAACTGATGAAATGCTTCAAAGTTGCAATGGTTTCTAGTTTGACCCAAGCAACTCACCCACTAAAATTTGTTGAAGCAAATTTTAGCAGCTGTGATGCCATCTTGTAAATGCTTCAGTGATTCCATAAACAACTTTTTATTTTCCTTTAACTTCCTTCTTTCAATTTTTTTCCTGAATGACATGCGGTGGATACTCTAGAATGTAATTAAGTAATATAAATAATAAAAATTGAGTGAGCTTAAGAGATTGTTTTGAAATGATTGTGCTACTTCAGAGATTTCAAATGGATTTAATTCATTAAAATTCCTTTTCTATCCATTATTGGCAAAGTAGTCTCTTAGGTATGATGGAGTATGCAGATATAAGAATTATGAAATTCTTGGGTACAGTCAGCATTTTACAAATAATAATAATACTACTACATTATAACTAGGTAGGCCTAATTGAAAGAAATAATGGAAGTATTTAATATTATGAGACTGAAGAAGTAAAACTGTATGATTATATAATACATGTATATAAAACTCAACTCACATTTTAAAGTATCTTAGCAACTACAGAATGGAAAAGGGAATTACTTAAATTGCTAATGACCAATACCAAAAATGTGCAACAGACATCATGTTTAATAATGAAACACTAGAGGCAACCCCTTTAAAAACTGTATAATGAAAAAATGTCTATCACTGTTGCTTTTCTTTCTTCCTTTTTTTTTTTTAGATTTTTATTTATTTTATCTTTAGACAGAAGGGAAGGGAGGGAAAAAGAGACAGAGAGAAACATCAATGTGTGCTTGTCTCTCGTGCATGCCCTATTGGGGACCTGGCCTGCTACCCAGGCATGTGCCCTCACTGGGGAATCGAACCAGCAACCCTGTGGTTCACAGGCCAAAACTCAATCCACTGAGCTACACCAGCATGGGCTCACTGTTGCTTTTCAACACTGCACTGACAAAAATCTAGCCAGCACTATAGGACAAGAAAAATTATTAAAATAATGATAAACTAATAGAGCAGAAGCAAAGTGTCAGTTCCCTAAAAAGGAACATTAGAGAAATTATTAGAATTAATAATTCCTGAAAGAAGGAAAAAACTGAGGCGAGCTTACAGCCTGAAGAGAGCTTACAGAGTACAAAACAGGGAGGGGAAACCCAAGCAGATATCAGCACCTCCACCGAGATGAAGATATAAAATTGGGAGCTCAGGTTGTCCACAGCAGCTAAAGGTGGCAAGGCTTAATAGCAGACAGGAGAGGAGTGCAGAAGGAGCTCAAGATGTCTGTCTGCAGAGAATCAACCTTAACTGTTCAGATAAGTGGTAATCAGTGTGTGTTTCCAAGGAAACTATTACAGGATGGGATGAAAACCATCTGAAGGGAGTAGGCTTTCACAAAACTTGTGTACGCTGGACCACAATCAAGATTAAAACAACACACACACATAATACATAGGGAATCAGGTAGCAGACTTAAAGTAGTGACTCAGTAGTGAGGCAAAACTAGCCTTGAAGTCTTCTCTGGTTCATCTGATAAAGCTTAAAGTGAACATCAAAAAAGATCTAGCTCTTTAGAAGTAAAATTAACAACCACGCAGAGAAGTAAACATATATGACACAATGAAGAAAAAACGACATCAAAACTAAATCAGACTTTTTCTGGTCTATCATGTAATGAGCTTGAAACTGATAATAAACATGTTTTCTCAGATTCATTAGAGAACTGAGGTCACTGGCAAATTTCTGCCTCCAAATTGGAGAAACAGGAGAGTAAGGAGAATTACAACTTATTAGAGCAGAAGTTCAGGAACAGAAACCATCACAAGAGCCAGTGCCAGATTCCTTTCACCCAGAACATCATGTCCAGCTTTCCACAAAACAATTACAAGGAATATTAAAGACAAAAGAACACCATTTAAAGAAATAGAACAAGCACAAGAACCAGATTCAGATATGGCAGATGTTAAAATCAGAAAAGGTGGGGTGGCGGGGGAAGCAGAAAACAAAACCAGAAAAAGAAATAAAGAACAGGAAGGAATAGAAAGCAGTAACACACAGGGTAAAATAAATTTAACTATATTAATGATCACTTTAAATGTGAAGAAATATACTAATTAAAATAAAAAGGTGATCAGAGTGTACTAAAAGAAAAATCCCAGCTATACGTTGTTTATGATAACATATTTTAAATAAAAAGACGCTGATTCAAAATAAAGGAAGAGATGATTATATGCCATGCTAACACTAATCAAGAGAAAGCTGGAATAGCTACATTAGTTACACAGCCAACTCAGAGCAAAGGAAATTATCAGGAAAATGAACATCATTACCTAGCGATAACAGAACCATCTCTTCAGAAACTTAAAATCATTAATGTGTATGTACTTAACAGGAAAGCATCAAAATAAGTAAACATTGACAGTACTCCAAGGATAACTGGATGAATCCACTATTATAATCGGAGACTTTGACATGTCCTTGTCAATAACTTACGTATCTATTGGGCAGAAAATTGGGAAGGACATACTTGAACTCAACAATGCCACTAATCAACCAGATATAAAGGACATCTAGAGACTACTAAATTCAACAGCAGCAGCATACTCTTTCTTCTGAAGCTCACATGAAACATTAACTAATATAGACTTCATTCTGGGACATAAAATGTACCTTAAACTATGTAATAGTATAGAAATCAGGAAAATATGCTCTCAGATAAGAATGGAATTGGACTAAAAATCAATATCAAAAATATCTGGAAATCTTTAAATATTTGAAGTTTGAACAATACACTTATAATTAACGTGTGGATCGAAGAAGTCTCATGAGAAATCAAAAAATATTTTGAATCAAATGGAAATGTAAATAAAATATCAAATTTGAGCAATGCTGCAAAAGCAAACCTTAAAGGGAAATTTATAGCAATGAATGCATATATTAGAAAAGAAGAAAGATCGAAAATCAATAATCTAAGTTTTCACCTTGAGGAACTAGAAAAAGAACACATTAAATACAAAATAAGCAGATGAAGAAAATAATAGAAGTCAAGGTAGATATCAATGAAATAGAAAACAAACAATGGAGAAAATCAGTAAATCCAAAATCCAGCTCTTTAAAAAGAGCAGTAAAATTGATAAGCTGATAAGTAAGGAGAAGAAAGAGAAGGCATAAATGACTAATATCAGAAAATAAAAAGGAAGCCATCACCCCTTGGTGATTAAGAGGATAATAGAGTAATATTATGAACAACTCTATGGCCATAAATTGATAATGTAGATAAAAGGGAGAGCTCAATTCCTTGGAATGATATAGTCTACAAAAACTCACACTAGAAAATAAATGCCATTCGAGTAGACCTTTATCTATTAAATAAATGGAATCAATAATTAATAACTTTCCCAAAGAGAAAGTATTAGATTTAGATGGGCTCACTGGGGAATTTGCCTAATCTTTAAAGAAATAATTATGTCAGTTCTCTACAATTTTTTACAAAAAATATAAGCTGAGGCGAATGCTCTCTAAATAATTGCCTGAGACCAGCGTTGTCCTAATACCATAACCAGATAAAGACATAAAAGGAAGGAAAGCTGTAGAACAACGTCTCTCGTGAACATAGGTGCAAGTTCCTCACAAAATATTATTAAATGTAATTCAACAATGTAGAAAATAAATTGTGCACTATGACCAATCAGAATTTATTTCAGATATGCAAAGTTGGCTCAGCATTTGAAAAGTAATTAATATAATCCATCACATTAACAGGTTAAAGAAGAAAAGTCATGATCATGTTAAAAGATACAAGAAAAAAAGCATATGACAAAACCCAGCACTCATGGTAAAACCTTTCAAAGAGCTAAGAATAGGTGAAAAATTTCTCAGCTTGATAAAAAATACCTACGAAAAGCCTACAGCTAACAGCAAATTTAATCGCGAGGAATAAGATGCTTCCTGCTAATATCAGGAACAGGGAAGAATGTTCACTCTCACCAATCCTTTAAAAAATATTCAACGTCCTGGTTAATGCAAGAACACAAAATAGAATATAAAAG
>PVJD01015041.1:0-26604 GCA_004026545.1 Mormoops blainvillei
AAAAAATGCAAATTTAAACCACAATGAGATAACAACACACATCCCTGGAACTGCTAAAGTTGAAACGCACAGACAGACACCCGACGATTCTACCAGTGGGTGAGGGTGTGGTGTGACTCATACACGGAGCTGCACGTGCGGGCCGGCCCCACCGCACTGGAAAACGGTTGGGCGGTTTCTTAAAAAGTTAAGCAGATGCTGATGACATGACCCAGCAACTCAGCTCCCGGGTATTTGCCCAAGACAAATCAAAACATGTGTCCCCGCAAAGACTTGTTCATACGGTCCTAATTCATAGTTCCCACCTCTGGAAACAACTCAAATGTCCACCAACGGGTGACTGGATAAGCAGCCGGTGGCATGGTCATAGGACAGGTTACTACACAGACTGCAAGGGATGACTTACTAGTACGTGCAAACACAGGGAGGAACCTCGAAAACATTCTGCTGAAGGAAAGGGGCCAGACAGAGGGGAACGCGGACCCTACTTTTACACAAAATCGTAGGGCCGGAGAGACCACTCCATGGCGACGGAGAGCGGATCGGTGGCTGCCGGGTGCCCAGGTGTGCCTGCGCAGGTCCGGCGGAAATGTCCGGAGCCCTGACGGCGCTGCTGGGCACACGCCACATGGATTTATCAAAACGCATGGAAAGCTGCACCTGGAAAGGGCGGATTTTTGTGAGTGTACATTACACCTCAGTAAAGCTGATACTTAAAAACCAAAACAAACCTCGATTTCCCAGGGGTTTCGACCCCGGGCGGCGGGATCACATTCACTTGGCCCTGGTCCATGCTCCACCATCTGCCTGATGTGTGACCCTGAACAGGTCGCTTAATCTTCTCGTGCATCAGATGGCTTGTTTGCAAAATAGCAATAATCAGGATATTTACTTCAGGGGGCCATTTT
The DNA here is from genome assembly GCA_004026545.1 of Mormoops blainvillei. Lineage (NCBI taxonomy): Eukaryota > Metazoa > Chordata > Mammalia > Chiroptera > Mormoopidae > Mormoops > Mormoops blainvillei. Next base: position 909 of record PVJD01015041.1, read on the forward strand.
AAGTGTTGAAAGGATAGTTAACACAGTGACTAACATAGTAGGAACTCAGAAAATGTTAGCTTCTAAGGTATGTATATATGAATCCCAAGTTTCCCCAAAATATGTGGCGTAAATTATGATAGAAGAAGACTACAAGGAAACACACCAACGTACACTAAGAGTGATTATCTCAGAGGGTTGAAATTGTGGGTGATTTTAAAGTTCTTATTCAAAGTCCTGCATCCATTTTGCAACCCGAAGGGAGATTATTTTTAAAAATTTACTTATTGATTTTTCTTATACTTTTTCTAATTTTCAGAGAGAGGGGAAGGAAGAGAGAAAGAAAGCGAGAGAGACATCGATACGAGAGAGAAACGTCAATCAGTTGCCCTCCGTATGCCCCCCACGCGGGGACCAAAGCCACAACCCAGGCATTTGCCCTGAAAAGGAATCAAACTGACCACCTCTCAGTTTGTCCGACGCCGCCTAACCAACTGAGCCATACTAACTGGGACATACTTACCGACTTTTTTTTTTCTTTTGAGAGAAAGAGAGAGAGAGAGAGAGAGAGAGAGAGCGCTCTATTTGTTGTTCCACGTATTTACGCATTCATTGGTTGATTCTTGTATGTGTCCTGACTGGGGATCAGACCCACAACCTTAATGTATCAGGGCCGTACACTGAGCACTGAGCTACCCAGCCAGGGCCTGAATGGAGATTACTTAAAAAGACAAAACGCTATTGGCTGACACAGGTCCCAGCACACTAACTAGAGCAGTTTGGCTGTAGTAATGCTGTGACACCACCACATCCCTCCTTGCGATGGAGCACTAGGTAGCCAGCAAAGTGAAGGAAGGCAGACGCATATATATTGCTGAGTGACAAAAATGAGGTCAGTGGGTGCAGGACGCTACTGTTAATGCAAGGAGGGCAAAGAAACGGCAGGGGCATGTGTTTACAAGAGCGCAGAAGATATTCTGAAAGATACGTAAGACACGGTAACAGCAGTGCCCCCGCCCCGCCCCGCCCCGAAGAGAGCTTATATTTATATTCATATATCGTCTCTTCCCAAATGTTTAAATTGTGGTAAAAAAACACGTAAAATAAAATTTACCATCTTAACCATCTTTAAATGTGCAGTTTCGTGGTATGAAATACGTTTCTAACGTACGCTACCATCCATCTCCAGAACCCTTTCCATCTTGTAAAACTGAAAGTCTATGCCCATTAAACACTAACTCCCCAGTCCCTCTGTCCCCCAGCCCCTGGCGACCACCGCTCTTACTTCTGTCTCTATGCTTTTGACTACGCTAGATGCAGCCGTCCTCTTTTTGTGACTCGTTTATTTCACTTAGCGTAATGTCCTCAAGGTTCGTCCGCGTTGTAGCACATGTCAGAATTTCCTTCTTTTTAAGGCTGAATAATAGTCCATCGTCTGTATAAACGGCATTCAGATTACCCATTCGTCTGTCAACAGACACTTGGGTTGCTTCCATGTTTTAGCTATTGTGAAGAATGTCGCTAGCAAATATTTGAGAGTCTGCTTTCAGTTCTTTGGGGGATATGCCAAGAGATGAAACTGCGGGGTCATGTGGTAATTCTCTGTTCAGTTTCCGAGGACCACCACACTGATTTTATAGCAGCTGCGCCATTTTACACTCCCACCAACAGCGCACAAGGGTTCCAGTTCCTCCACATCCTCCCCAACGCTTGTACTTTTCTGATTTTCTTTTTTTGATAATAGCCATCCTAATGGGTATCTCACGGTTTTGATAAGCATTTCCCTAAGGATTAGTGATACTGAGTATCTTTTTTGAAATCTTCATCTGAGGATACGTTTACTGATTTTGAGAGAGAGAGAGACAGAGAGAGAGAGAGAGAGAGAGAGAGAGAGAGAGAGAGAGAGGGAGGGAGGGAGGGAGGGAGGGAGGGAGAGAGAGAAACATTGATGTGAGAGACAGAAACCTCGGAAGCCTCGACTGGCTGCCTCCTGTGCGCTCCCTGACCGGGGATCGAGCCGCATCCGAGGTGTGTGCCCTACTAGGGAAGCAAACCCTAAACCTTTTGGTGTGTGGGATGACACTCGACCGGCTGACCCACCTGGCCAGGGTAAGGATTAGTGACATCGAGCATCTTCCAATGTGCCATTGGCCACTTGAATATCTTCTTTTGGAGAAATGTCTACTCACGTCCTGTGTGTGTTTGTGAATATTCTGTTACTGTTGAGTTTTAAGGGTTCACTGTTTATTCTGGATATCGACCCCTTACCAGATACGTAACTTGGAAATATTTTCTCCGATTTTGTGGGTTGCCTTTTTACTCTGTTGGTAATGTCTTTTGATGAACATAAAAAGATTTTAATTTTCATGAAGTCCGATTTATCTATGTTTCCTTTTGCTGCCTGTGTCTCGGTGGGATACCCAAGAAATCATTGCCAAATCCAAAGTCAGGAAGATTTTGTCCTATGTTTCTGTCCAATAACTTTATCGTTTACCCTTTATATTTAGGTCTTTAATCTATTTTTTTTTATTACTTTTTGTAGATGGCGTGTTAACTAAAGGGCCAACTTCATTCTTTTGCATGTGCATAGCCAGTCTTCCCAGCACTATTTGTTAAAAAGACTGCCTTTCTCCAAGAGTGACCTTGAAACCCTTGTCAAAATCATTTGACCATACATAGCAGGGCTGTGCCAGGCTCTCCTGTTCTATCCCACCGATCCGTATAGCTGTCTTTATGCCAGTACCCACTGCTTTGATTACCGTAGTTTCGCTATAAAGAAGCCTGAGTCCTCCTGCCATGTCCTTCTTTTTCAAGATTTTCTCTATTCAGGCTCCCCTTGGAATCCATATGACCTTTGAGATGGGTTTTTCTATTTCAGCAAAAACTCATTGAGATTGTAACTGGCATTGCATTGAATCCGTAGACGGTTTTGGGTACTATTAACATCTTAAAAATATTGCCTGCCAATCCATGAACGTCGGATGTCTTTCCATGTATTTATGTCTTTAACGTCTTTCAGCAATGTTTCGCAGTTTCATTGTACGTGTCTTTCACCTCCTTGCTTAATTCCTAAGTAGGTTATTCCTTTGGGTGACCTCGTTTCCTCGATCTCATTTTCAGACTGTTCGTTGTTAATGTGGGGAAATGCAACTGATATTGTGTGTTGACTATGTATACTGGATTTGGAAAACTTATTGAACAAGTTTTACTGTTTTAACAATTTTGGAGGGAACCCTTAGGAGATTCTATCGTATACTACACATATTTTGCAGTGACAAACAAAAAATTTTAAGCACAGTGCACACTTCAGTTTTTTTCCTGAGCCATTTATGAGTAAGTTGCCAACAGGCTGCCTCTTCACCGTCTACTACTTTACTGTTATTTGCCGTGCGCGCGCACACACGCGCGCGTACACACACACACACGCACACACACAAAGAACCTTCTGGGCCACTAACTCCTCATTCATTCTCAGGCACCACAGGCGGCACAGGCACCAAGATGTCGAACTGGAGGGTCAGCAGGGAAGCCAGTCACACTGGGAGCTGCTACACAGCCTCCGGATTGCAGCTGAATGTGCCACCAGAGGGTTGGCTTTCACAAGGACAGCCTGCAACAACACCTGCTAGAGCCATGATATAAAGGACAGTTATCCATGCAGGACACACTACTGGGGCCTTGTGCTGCCCATGTCATACACGAGTGGGTCCATCCATGACCCAGAGAGTCTGAATCCTGGGGCCTTCCCATCATGCCCTCCCCCAATGTGCACTTTATATATACATAGAGCCGGGGAGAGCCGTAAGGACGAGCTTACCACCATTTCTGTACTAGCTGTAGCTCTGAGTGAGTGCAAAGGGTAGGGATTTGGAAAACTCTTCAGTAAATATCTAGCAGATCACAGTAATCTCTTTGTGGTTTCTTCTGATTTCTGCCATTGGACTCGCAGCTTCCCTTACGGTTACATTGATGAATCCTGGGAAGAGATGTATAGATCCACTGAACATCTAGATAAAATGGGTAGGAGGATTATAGGACATTTAGACCCTGTATCTTTTAGTAATTACTAAAGAAATACCATGATACTATATGTGGAAGACATCCCATTGGGGTGTTATTTGCGTGTCATTCTTGAGCAGGGGCCATGCTAATCTTCTCTGTATCGTTCCAATTTTAGTATATGTGCTGCCGAAGCGAGCATGGGATGTTATTAAATGCTATCACAGAGCTCCAGAAGAATGGAATGAATATGAGCTTCCCCACTCCCCCACCCCCCGAATTATGCCCAGTCAAGCCAGTGTAGAAACCGGCAAGACAGTTCGGTGAGTCACGCTGCTGGAGCACTCGCGGTCCACTGAAGCCCTCTGACTCCTCAGGGATGCCACCGACATGCTCGTACTCTGTTCTGGGGGCCGGCCTAGCCCTTACCAAGATACGGGTCCTGGTTTGAGGGGGCTCTGAAACCTCAAACGAATAGAAGTTTCTCTTCTTTTCTAACAGGTGTAGTTCTTCCTTAATTTCAATTCACTCAAAAAATGCTTTAGAGGTTAGGACAGTGGAAGGAGGGCTGGCATGAAATATTTTCACAAGAAAAGATGGTAATGTTATGGCCCAGTTGTGGCAGTTTAAAAAAACTAACTCCTAAAGCGCTGACCATATCCTAAATTTGCGCTCTTTGCAGACTTGTGCACATATATTACGCTTTCAGGATAGTTTTGCAAATTGTATACCAACAACAACAACAAAAAAAAAAGTGGAAGTTTTTTAATAAAAAATTGCCTGTATACGTGATCTGTATTAGAATATAATAAATCCCCAGTTATAGTCAATAACTACCCGTGTTGTACGATACCCTCTATTTTAGTTGCTAATGAAGGGCTTCACAACTCAAAAAAAAAAAAAAAAGAAGGAGATAGACAGGAATAAAAGAACATCCTGCACTATACACATGGTAAAACAAACGTGAAAGTCAGGAACGCAACGCAGGGATCACTGCCTGATCACTATTTAGTCCGCAGAACCCAGCCATCTTTACCAGATATGCCGCTAACATCTTATTTTTCACTGTATTTTTTTTTTTTGGTGGAAATTCCTAAGTATGGATATGTTCTCTTTACAACGGTTGTTTTCCTTTTTTAAGATTTCATTTATTTGTTTGTTTGTTTGTTTCTCTTTAGAGAGAGGAGATGGGAGGGAAAGAAACATCAATGTGTGGTGGTTTCTCGCTCGCCCCCTAGTCTAGTGGGGACCTGGCCCGCCACCCAGGCATGGGCCCCGGCTGGGAATGGAACCAGCGACCCTTTGGTTCGCAGGCCGGCACTCAATCCACTGAGCCACACCAGCCAGGGCTTTACAAATGTTTTTAATGTTCGAAAACTATATCACACAACTAAAATAAAAATTAATTCATTTAGCAATGAGCTCTGAGTACCAGTGAATGCCGGACTTTCTCAGGTGTGCAGTTGAGCAAGGGGAACCCTCATTCCAGCTGCCCACCCAGAAATATACTCAGAAGGGAGGGGCGATACAGGCGGAGGTTTGCAAAGTGCAGAAAAAGTTCAGGTCCTGAAAGGGCTCCAACCCCTCTCTGCCTCTGGGGGTCCCACAGGATTTTGCCCTCCTCCGCAGTCGAAACCCGGTACGTTAGGGCTCCTGCACAGATCGCTAAGATTGCAACGTCCGTAGCGGCCACCAGGGGATGACAAATCACCAGCTTCTTAAAGGCCGAAGCAAGCAAGCAAGCGCGCACACAGCCTACCAGAGCCGCCTCCCGGGCCTTCCCGGACGCGCTGCTGGGGGCTGGCACGCTGCCGCCGGAGGGGCTCCACCCCACAGCCCAACGACGCCGATTCGAGCGCCTCGCGGAGACCGAGGAGCTCCGGGAGCGCGCCGGGTCACGGCTGCCCCCCACCCCGACCCCCGCAAAGGGGGTCAAAAAAAAAATGGTGTCTGGGACACCATTTGGCGGTGACCCAGAGACCCCCCCCCACCCCACCCCCCGACACCAGATCATCACGCCCTGGCGGTCGGGGGTGAGCTGGGCGTCTGTTTGTCCTGACCGCACCCTCCCCTTCCCCTCCAGAACCACTCGGGGGGCAGCCGAGAGGCAAGAAGTGTGGGCGCGGGGCCCGCCGCCGCAGCGGGGACCCAGGAACGCGGGCCCTTCGCGTCGCGGCCCCAGCCCCGCCCCGGCCCGCGGGGGACCTGCCGCTTCCGTCCGCGTCGGCCCCGGGGCGCACGCGGGCGGAGGCCTGTCCCGGTGCGGGGACACATGGGAGGGCGGTGACGCCCCGATGCGCTCCCCACCGTGACCCGCCCGGGCGCCTCTAGGCACCCAGGGGCCGGGGGAGCAGGGAGAGGCGGGGCCCGGAGGGATTCCTTGCCCCGTCTCCGCGAGGCCGGGTCTCCGAGAGATCCGGCGTGTGGCTGCGCAAGGTGCCGCAGAATCACCGGCTAAAGACGCGTCCCGGCGCCTCGCGCCGCTCCTCCGGCGTCGAGGCCCGGATCCCGCCTCGCCCGCGGAACCGCCGTGGGGCCTTAGTCGGTGACACCCCGCCTCCCCAAGTGCTTCCCTTGTCCGCGTGAAGGAGACGGAGGCGGAGACTCAGACACAGACACAGACACAGACACAGACACAGACACAGAGGGGCGCCCAGAGGAGGGGCTAAGCCTTTATTTGCCCCGGGACGCCGGCTCCGCTCCCCGCCAGGCTCAGAAGATCTTCAGCGATTGCAGCTGCAGGTCCCCGCCCACTTCCGCGACGCGCACGCGCGCCGGCGGGATGCGGTACCGGAAGTGGTGGTACTCCGAGTCCCCGACCACCGTCTGCGGGGGGGCGGGGGAGGGGAGAGCAGGGGAGCCGGGCTTCAATCTAGGCTGCCCAGGCCGCCGCGCGGCCTCTTCCCGACGCGGGCCGGCGCCCGGTGACCTGGGGAAACGCGCGCGGGTGCCTCCAAGCCCCTCGTCCCGAGGACGCAATGACCGGACGGCTGGCCCCGAGTGCTTCCCAAGTGTTGGCAGCGGACCGGGTGTTACTAGGCCGCACCCGGCGCGCACGGCCTCAGCTCGGCGAACGGCTGGGTGGTGCAGGGGCGGCGGCGACCGCCCCCTTCCGGGCCTCGTTCCTGGGCCCTGTCTCCCAGCCCGTGGCACAGACCCAACCGCAGGCGCAGATGAACAGGGAGTGGGATCCGCGGTGGAAGTTGGGGCCACGCCTTGCCGCTAGGACACCCACCCTCTGGACACTTCGCTCAGACTGCCTTTGTCCTTGCCCCTGCGCCTATCTGCCGTTCTGACACTACTGGGGTTGCTCCAGGAGAGAGAGAGAAAGAGACAGACAGAGAGAGAGAGAGAGAGGGATGAGGACCTCCCGCCCAGCCTCGGCCACGCCTTTGCTCCGCAGCTCCACCCAGGGCCTTGCCGGCCTTCCCTAACCACAGGAGAGGGAGAGGGACCCGGTCTTGGCGCCCACCCCTGCGGCAGAGTCGCACCTTGAAGCCTTCTTCAGTAGCGATGAGGAGCACTTCGAAGGGCTGCCCACGCTGAAAGGGAAGGCCATGGCCGCGCTCCTCCTTGCCCCAGGTTCCCTGCTCCTTGGTGTTGAAGACCACCGCAGACTCGTCCAACCGGGGGTTGAAATGCAGGGCAGCCTCAGCACCCTCCTGGTCGCACAGCAGGTTTATATGAAACCTGGTGAGTGGAGGACGGGGTGGGGGTGGGTGGCGAGCAATGAACGTCAAGAGCCATGAACCACGCAGACCATCAAGGGCCAATGAATTAAGACTTAACACTGAGCACACCCAAATTTACAGGGACCTGAGTATGTCACACACCGCAGGGGTTGTGGACTGGTGGACAAGGAACCCAGACTCCAGGCGGGACAAACACTTACTGGACACACGTCCACCAGGCAAGGATCACCACGCCATGGCCCGGGTCTCCCTGGTTTCCAGAGTCTGGGAGTTGCCCAGGAGTCGTGGTGCTGATGACCAGGGTGCTCCAGAATCCCAGGGAACCCCCCAGTTCTCAAACGGCTGAGAACAAAACCGGGGACCCCAACATTTAGAGGCACCGGAATTCTCAGGAAGCCTGAAGTTTCCAGGCACGGGAAGTCATGCAATTTATTGCATAGGCCACCCAGACGCCCGGGGCACCTCCACATCACAGGACATGTTCCAGAGTCCCTGGGGACTCAGTTGGAAAGTCCCAGAACTATAGGTAGGAGCCCCAAGATGGCTTTGGAACCCCCAGATTCTTAGAGACCTGAGCTCCACAATCAGGGGACGCATTCGTAAAAACATCACATTCCGAAAGGTTGGTAATGGCCTGGGGATTCCAAACCCTGGCGGGCAAAGGTGGCCCTGGGGCCTCACCTCTGGGCTGTAAGGAGTCTGGGTGAACTGGGCCGAGACCCCCCACCCCTTACTTCTGGAACCCGGGGTCACACTGGAGTCTCACCTGCTAGCGTTGTCGGGGACAACACCACGGATTCTCATCACGGTGCCCACCCTGACACCCTCCGGCAGTGAGGTCTTGTGGGGCACATTCTGCAAGAGCCCGGGTCGGAGGGGGCGAGTGAACCAGGGAGGCCGAGGAGGGGGACAGATGTTTCACCCCAGGGAGAAAGCGGCCAGGGCCCAGACCAGCACCATCGGAGAGAAGAAAGGCACAGGGAGAAAGAAGCAAAGAGAGTGAGACACAGGGAAAGAGCTGTGCAGTGGAGCACAAAGAGTTAAGAGAAGAACAGTCAGAGAGAAACCGAGGGCAGGCATCAAGAGGACATGGGAGCAATGAGACGGGTGGGTCCACCCAGAAGGCAGCGCCCTGACGCTGCACAGCACCCCCGACCACCCGCTTTCTCCTTTGAAACAGGAGACCTCAGCCAGGCCCCAGCCCGGCCCCGAGTCCAGTGCAGCCTTGGGTCCAAGACCCTCCAACCCTCAGGCCCTCGAATACTCACAGAGCTCCCGGCCATGGCTGGGACTGCGGGACAGGCAACGGTGGTGGTGGGTATGGCTGCCGGGGCCTTAAGTAAAAAGCAGGGCGTGGCAGGGCCTGATGACTCATCCCTGTGTCTTTCCACAACCACCGCCCACGCCTGGCACAGACCCTGGCCCTGGGGCCTGGGTGGCCCAGCACCCTCTCACCCCCTCCACTCACCGAAGGTTCCCAGGTGAACTGCCTCTCTCCTTTGAGCTAATGATGATAGAAATAGTTAATAATAATAACGATAACAACAACAGCCCCAACAGAAGCAAAGAAGACTCATTGAGGCGCCATCCATGCAGCCCTATCTTCCTGCTGCCTGGCATAGAGAAAGACCCACTTTGTCGTGGAAAACTTGACTCCCGAGAGGCTAAGTCAGGGGTTGGAACTCCGACCCCTCCCTCCCAGGTTAGGACCAGCCGCAGGGGGCTAAGGGTGGTTTCTCCCCTGAGATTTCCAGTTTATGCTTCTGTAATATAACAGAAGCTCTAAGGGGCAGACTTCTTGCCTGACTTTCACTGCCCTGGTGCCCTGGTGCCCTGGTGCCCAGAGCAGTGCCTGGCACACAGTAAGTCCTCAGCAGATGTGGGTGAGAAAAGGAAAAGGCGTAACAACCTCTGCCATTTGCTAAGCCACTGGGTCTGGCCAGCACTTGCAAGAGACCGGTGATGCTCACACAGGGTGTTGAGGGACGGACATGGACACCCCCCCACACCCTCCATTTTACAGTCAAGGAAACTGAGGCTCAGAAAGGGGAAGCAATTTGCCCAAAGCACACAGCTGTGCAGTACTGTGGCGACTGTGTCTCTGGCTTTCTTCATCTCTGAAAGTTTCTTGTCTTGTTTATTCCGTGTGTGTGAATGCCCTTAGTCCTCGGCGTCCCTCTCTCCCCCCCTGTCTTTGACTCGGCCTTCCGTGAGTCCCTGCCCCGTTTCTCTCACTTGCTCCTCATCCCAGAATTACTGCCGCTCTCCCACCTGGTTTCAGGACAAGGGGTGGAGTGGGGGGTGGGGTGTCCTAGGACCTACGCACCCCCAGACCAAGGAAGAGAACACAGTGGGACCCTCCATCCAGGCCCATTCCCAACCCCCGTAGGCCAAGACTGGAGAAATCCAGGATAGGAAGAGTGGGGCGGGGAGGGGGGAGAATGCTGAAAGATGGCTCTGGAAGTCGAGGGAGAGGAAGGGTGGGGGAACCAGGCAGAAACCCCTCCTGTAGCCTAACCGCCCTCCTCTCCACTTTCACCCCTTCGCTGTCACCCCATCCTGCCTCACCCCACAGAGGGAAGAGGCCTGGGGCAGAGAAAGCTCCGGAATGGAAACTTTGGGTGGAGACAAGTAGACTCAGCACCGCACACACGCCGCCCTGCAACACTCCCCGCCCACCCACCCCACCCCCCTCGCCCACCACCACCACCGGGCCTCCCAGACCCTCCCCAGGTGCTGGTGGTGCAGGTGGGGCAACAAGGGCCTCGGAGAGGGAGGATGGGCAGCTGCATTTAGGTGAGAGCTGCAAGCTCCCCAAACTCCCCCTTTTGCAGAGAAGACGACTCAGGCCTAGAGAGGGGCCACCTCTCAGCCAAGGCCTCCCAGCAAGGAGGGGGCCAGGCCTGGGCTGGAGTCCGGCGCTCTGGGCCACGGGCATGTCGTCGGACTTTAAACGGAGAGGACGGCGGGGTTTGAGGTCATAGCCCCAATAGCTCGGGGTGGAGACATTCCCAGAATGATGGGCTCCACGGCTCCGACCAACGAAGGTGGCCATTTCTTGTCCCATCTGTACTGCTACTGTATCCCAGTGACACACCTTCTCCCCGATTGCCTCATCGTGGCTGGATATTTCTTCACGGGCTGCCAACCTGCAAGTCCAAACTTGACTGTGATGAGGGGCCGAATGTTTGCTTTCGTTCTGCTATCGGTGTGATTTCTGGTTCGTGCCTGATAACTGAGATGTGCGCACCCGTGATGATTCTTATTCATTTGTGTAGACTTATCTCCATATCGGTGCTGGAAACACGTTTTCGGGAGCATTGACTTTCATTTCCACATAAGCGGTGAATGCATTTATTTCCCAAGACCCTTTACTCTCTAGCTCTTCATCGCATGCGTGAATTGTGCGGATTTAGCAGAATGCTCCCATGAGACCTGTCAGACACGTAGTGGGCCTGTGCAACCACCGCCCCAACGCAGCTGCTCCCAGTCCCAGAAACAGCGGACCCCTCCAGCTGCTCCAGGACACCACATCCCTCTTGAGCATTCGACAGGCTCAAGTTCATTTGCCATGGACATAATGAACAGGGGTGGCTAGCAGGTTGAGTTTGCTGATTTTCGCCCTCCTTCAGTAAAGAATTGTGCTGGAAAGTAGCTAATCGTTCAGACAGTCATTGCAGGAGTTAAAATCGCATGCTCTGTCAGTGTCAGCTTCTCGGTGATTTTGTGCTGTTTTTTGCACACAGTGGAGATAATCCAGGTGCTGCTTTGGTTTTGTAAATGAATTCTCAAAAAAAATGATACGTTATAAAATCTGACATTTTTCTCAAGGTAGGAAGCCCACTGGAAACCCTAATTTCTATTTTAAAATGTAGTAAGTTGTACCAGTGCAATCCCTGCAAAGAATACCCTTTTCTGCCATGTTTTGTTGCTTAATAAACGTATTTCATTAAACTCTCTTCAGTATTTTAGGCTGCATGGGGGATTTTGCTTTAGATTAAATCTGAAGTATTTCCATTGTCCAGTGAAGTCCCCAAGTCATAAAGAATTCTTGTCATTCCCATGCTTGAGTTGTAGATACGCTATTGCTCCTCCTCCCCCTCCTCTTCCTTCCTTTCCTTCCTCTGTTGTACCCCTGGGCCCTACAGCCCCTAAGTGGGTGAGCAAGGACTGCCTCCCTGGGGTGGGCAGGCTACAGGGGCCTGAGTGGGCTGAGGGGGCACCTCTTCCCCAAGGGCTGCGTCCAGCTGGGGCGTCACAGGAACAGGCGAGCGGGGGCTCAGCAGAGGGCTGACCATCGGTTGTGGGGCTGGGAAGTAAGGAGGGTGGCAGGAGAGGGGGCACCCAGCCCCCAGTAGGGAAGAGGTGTCTGTGCAGGGGTGCGGCCCCCTGAGAGGTGCTAGACCCACCAGGTCCAAGGGGGGGTCCCCTGGGGAGGAAACGCCTTGTGTGCATCAGGATGGCAGACCAGGGCCGCTCTCTCACACTCACCAGAGGGGTTTACAGTTGTGGAGAAGAGACAAAGACCATGAACATGTGATCTTGGGTTGGAATTAGAGGAGTCCTTTTGAGCTAATAATTTCATGATTTGCATTTATTTGTGGGTGGGGACAATGTTTCTTTGTTTAGGAAAGTTTTTATTGTGTTAAAATATAAGCAACAATATTTTCCTTGTTACCATTTTTGAATGGTTACTCAAATGAGCGGGTACTCAAGTTCATTCTGTAAGACTAAGTCCTTCCGCGTTGTTCCACACCCTCACAGCAGCCATCTCCAGATGTTTACGCCATCTCCAGATGTTTATACCTTCTCCAACCCAGACGCAGTCTCTGTATCCGCTAAACATCACTCCCCACCCCCTGTCCCCACCCCTGGCCACCACCATCTACTTTCTGTCTCCGTGAACAGGACTATTCCAGGGACCTTGGATGGATGGAATCCTACAGTATGTGCCCTGTGACTGATGAGCAGAGACACATAAAAAAGAGAAGTAAATGCAAGTGAAAATATGTGTGTGGATGTTGAAGGTGGCAAAGTATGCCAGGCCAAAACAGGCCCCCCTGACACAGGATTGTTTGAGCTAAAGGAACTTGCAAAATAGCAGGTACCAGAAGGGCGTTCCTACCTCCCTTTCCCTCCAGAAATCAGGAGTCGAAAACTCCCACGTGAAAAAGGCCCTTCCAGAAGGAAGGTAACGTTCCTCTCATCACATTGAGACTTAGAGGACTGTATACAAACAGGCTTTGTGAAAATAACTCTTATCTCCCTTCAGCCTCCCCGCATATTAGTTTAGTTACTTTCCACAGTTGCCCCTATTGTTCTACTTGATAGAAAGGCGTGTGGGCTCAGCCATTTCTCTGAGTCTCCATTTCCTCATGGGGCCTCCAGTGTCATGTACATGTCTGATAAATGCATATGCATTTCTCCGTTAATGTGTCAGCGGGACAGGTCAGTTTACTGCTTGGGCCCAGGTGAAATATCCTAGGAGGCACAACTAACACTCTGCCTTTCCTGCGATACCCCCTACTCCTTCCCGCAAGAGGGCCTGGGGGCAGAGGCGCCTGAGTCGCAGTGCGCACCCTGTGCCCAGACCTTCGCCCCTGGGACTCTACCTTCTCTACTCAAGGATCTCTTGTAGGAGTGGCTGTTCCAATACTTGCTCGGAGAACGCATAAGACATGCCGGGAACAGCTCACCATGTGAGGGGAAGGAAGTGCTCCTCAAGTGCCGGGGCACATTGAACAGGTACCTAAGCCCACCTGAAGGACTCCCACAGGTGGAATCTGCGAAGTGAGAGTCACACAATGGTACCAGGGTTAAAACTGGAAGCTGTGAACCAACGCTGATATTGTCAAACTCTGTTAGGGCTGCTCTGATGAAAATGCCATCAACTGGATGGCTTTTAAGCAACAGAAATTTACTTCCCAGGGTTCGGGAGGCTGGGAAGTGGGAGATCAAGGCGCTGGCACCTTAGGTGTCCGGTGGGAAGTGTCTGACAAACCTCGTGGGAGCATTCTGCTAAATCCGCACAATTCACGCATGCGATGAAGAGCTAGAGAGTAAAGGGTCTTGGGAAATAAATGCATTCACCGCTTATGTGGAAATGAAAGTCAATGCTCCCGAAAACGTGTTTCCAGCACCGATATGGAGATAAGTCTACACAAATGAATAAGAATCATCACGGGTGCGCACATCTCAGTTATCAGGCACGAACCAGAAATCACACCGATAGCAGAACGAAAGCAAACATTCGGCCCCTCATCACAGTCAAGTTTGGACTTGCAGGTTGGCAGCCCGTGAAGAAATATCCAGCCACGATGAGGCAATCGGGGAGAAGGTGTGTCACTGGGATACAGTAGCAGTACAGATGGGACAAGAAATGGCCACCTTCGTTGGTCGGAGCCGTGGAGCCCATCATTCTGGGAATGTCTCCACCCCGAGCTATTGGGGCTATGACCTCAAACCCCGCCGTCCTCTCCGTTTAAAGTCCGACGACATGCCCGTGGCCCAGAGCGCCGGACTCCAGCCCAGGCCTGGCCCCCTCCTTGCTGGGAGGCCTTGGCTGAGAGGTGGCCCCTCTCTAGGCCTGAGTCGTCTTCTCTGCAAAAGGGGGAGTTTGGGGAGCTTGCAGCTCTCACCTAAATGCAGCTGCCCATCCTCCCTCTCCGAGGCCCTTGTTGCCCCACCTGCACCACCAGCACCTGGGGAGGGTCTGGGAGGCCCGGTGGTGGTGGTGGGCGAGGGGGGTGGGGTGGGTGGGCGGGGAGTGTTGCAGGGCGGCGTGTGTGCGGTGCTGAGTCTACTTGTCTCCACCCAAAGTTTCCATTCCGGAGCTTTCTCTGCCCCAGGCCTCTTCCCTCTGTGGGGTGAGGCAGGATGGGGTGACAGCGAAGGGGTGAAAGTGGAGAGGAGGGCGGTTAGGCTACAGGAGGGGTTTCTGCCTGGTTCCCCCACCCTTCCTCTCCCTCGACTTCCAGAGCCATCTTTCAGCATTCTCCCCCCTCCCCGCCCCACTCTTCCTATCCTGGATTTCTCCAGTCTTGGCCTACGGGGGTTGGGAATGGGCCTGGATGGAGGGTCCCACTGTGTTCTCTTCCTTGGTCTGGGGGTGCGTAGGTCCTAGGACACCCCACCCCCCACTCCACCCCTTGTCCTGAAACCAGGTGGGAGAGCGGCAGTAATTCTGGGATGAGGAGCAAGTGAGAGAAACGGGGCAGGGACTCACGGAAGGCCGAGTCAAAGACAGGGGGGGAGAGAGGGACGCCGAGGACTAAGGGCATTCACACACACGGAATAAACAAGACAAGAAACTTTCAGAGATGAAGAAAGCCAGAGACACAGTCGCCACAGTACTGCACAGCTGTGTGCTTTGGGCAAATTGCTTCCCCTTTCTGAGCCTCAGTTTCCTTGACTGTAAAATGGAGGGTGTGGGGGGGTGTCCATGTCCGTCCCTCAACACCCTGTGTGAGCATCACCGGTCTCTTGCAAGTGCTGGCCAGACCCAGTGGCTTAGCAAATGGCAGAGGTTGTTACGCCTTTTCCTTTTCTCACCCACATCTGCTGAGGACTTACTGTGTGCCAGGCACTGCTCTGGGCACCAGGGCACCAGGGCACCAGGGCAGTGAAAGTCAGGCAAGAAGTCTGCCCCTTAGAGCTTCTGTTATATTACAGAAGCATAAACTGGAAATCTCAGGGGAGAAACCACCCTTAGCCCCCTGCGGCTGGTCCTAACCTGGGAGGGAGGGGTCGGAGTTCCAACCCCTGACTTAGCCTCTCGGGAGTCAAGTTTTCCACGACAAAGTGGGTCTTTCTCTATGCCAGGCAGCAGGAAGATAGGGCTGCATGGATGGCGCCTCAATGAGTCTTCTTTGCTTCTGTTGGGGCTGTTGTTGTTATCGTTATTATTATTAACTATTTCTATCATCATTAGCTCAAAGGAGAGAGGCAGTTCACCTGGGAACCTTCGGTGAGTGGAGGGGGTGAGAGGGTGCTGGGCCACCCAGGCCCCAGGGCCAGGGTCTGTGCCAGGCGTGGGCGGTGGTTGTGGAAAGACACAGGGATGAGTCATCAGGCCCTGCCACGCCCTGCTTTTTACTTAAGGCCCCGGCAGCCATACCCACCACCACCGTTGCCTGTCCCGCAGTCCCAGCCATGGCCGGGAGCTCTGTGAGTATTCGAGGGCCTGAGGGTTGGAGGGTCTTGGACCCAAGGCTGCACTGGACTCGGGGCCGGGCTGGGGCCTGGCTGAGGTCTCCTGTTTCAAAGGAGAAAGCGGGTGGTCGGGGGTGCTGTGCAGCGTCAGGGCGCTGCCTTCTGGGTGGACCCACCCGTCTCATTGCTCCCATGTCCTCTTGATGCCTGCCCTCGGTTTCTCTCTGACTGTTCTTCTCTTAACTCTTTGTGCTCCACTGCACAGCTCTTTCCCTGTGTCTCACTCTCTTTGCTTCTTTCTCCCTGTGCCTTTCTTCTCTCCGATGGTGCTGGTCTGGGCCCTGGCCGCTTTCTCCCTGGGGTGAAACATCTGTCCCCCTCCTCGGCCTCCCTGGTTCACTCGCCCCCTCCGACCCGGGCTCTTGCAGAATGTGCCCCACAAGACCTCACTGCCGGAGGGTGTCAGGGTGGGCACCGTGATGAGAATCCGTGGTGTTGTCCCCGACAACGCTAGCAGGTGAGACTCCAGTGTGACCCCGGGTTCCAGAAGTAAGGGGTGGGGGGTCTCGGCCCAGTTCACCCAGACTCCTTACAGCCCAGAGGTGAGGCCCCAGGGCCACCTTTGCCCGCCAGGGTTTGGAATCCCCAGGCCATTACCAACCTTTCGGAATGTGATGTTTTTACGAATGCGTCCCCTGATTGTGGAGCTCAGGTCTCTAAGAATCTGGGGGTTCCAAAGCCATCTTGGGGCTCCTACCTATAGTTCTGGGACTTTCCAACTGAGTCCCCAGGGACTCTGGAACATGTCCTGTGATGTGGAGGTGCCCCGGGCGTCTGGGTGGCCTATGCAATAAATTGCATGACTTCCCGTGCCTGGAAACTTCAGGCTTCCTGAGAATTCCGGTGCCTCTAAATGTTGGGGTCCCCGGTTTTGTTCTCAGCCGTTTGAGAACTGGGGGGTTCCCTGGGATTCTGGAGCACCCTGGTCATCAGCACCACGACTCCTGGGCAACTCCCAGACTCTGGAAACCAGGGAGACCCGGGCCATGGCGTGGTGATCCTTGCCTGGTGGACGTGTGTCCAGTAAGTGTTTGTCCCGCCTGGAGTCTGGGTTCCTTGTCCACCAGTCCACAACCCCTGCGGTGTGTGACATACTCAGGTCCCTGTAAATTTGGGTGTGCTCAGTGTTAAGTCTTAATTCATTGGCCCTTGATGGTCTGCGTGGTTCATGGCTCTTGACGTTCATTGCTCGCCACCCACCCCCACCCCGTCCTCCACTCACCAGGTTTCATATAAACCTGCTGTGCGACCAGGAGGGTGCTGAGGCTGCCCTGCATTTCAACCCCCGGTTGGACGAGTCTGCGGTGGTCTTCAACACCAAGGAGCAGGGAACCTGGGGCAAGGAGGAGCGCGGCCATGGCCTTCCCTTTCAGCGTGGGCAGCCCTTCGAAGTGCTCCTCATCGCTACTGAAGAAGGCTTCAAGGTGCGACTCTGCCGCAGGGGTGGGCGCCAAGACCGGGTCCCTCTCCCTCTCCTGTGGTTAGGGAAGGCCGGCAAGGCCCTGGGTGGAGCTGCGGAGCAAAGGCGTGGCCGAGGCTGGGCGGGAGGTCCTCATCCCTCTCTCTCTCTCTCTCTGTCTGTCTCTTTCTCTCTCTCTCCTGGAGCAACCCCAGTAGTGTCAGAACGGCAGATAGGCGCAGGGGCAAGGACAAAGGCAGTCTGAGCGAAGTGTCCAGAGGGTGGGTGTCCTAGCGGCAAGGCGTGGCCCCAACTTCCACCGCGGATCCCACTCCCTGTTCATCTGCGCCTGCGGTTGGGTCTGTGCCACGGGCTGGGAGACAGGGCCCAGGAACGAGGCCCGGAAGGGGGCGGTCGCCGCCGCCCCTGCACCACCCAGCCGTTCGCCGAGCTGAGGCCGTGCGCGCCGGGTGCGGCCTAGTAACACCCGGTCCGCTGCCAACACTTGGGAAGCACTCGGGGCCAGCCGTCCGGTCATTGCGTCCTCGGGACGAGGGGCTTGGAGGCACCCGCGCGCGTTTCCCCAGGTCACCGGGCGCCGGCCCGCGTCGGGAAGAGGCCGCGCGGCGGCCTGGGCAGCCTAGATTGAAGCCCGGCTCCCCTGCTCTCCCCTCCCCCGCCCCCCCGCAGACGGTGGTCGGGGACTCGGAGTACCACCACTTCCGGTACCGCATCCCGCCGGCGCGCGTGCGCGTCGCGGAAGTGGGCGGGGACCTGCAGCTGCAATCGCTGAAGATCTTCTGAGCCTGGCGGGGAGCGGAGCCGGGGTCCCGGGGCAAATAAAGGCTTAGCCCCTCCTCTGGGCGCCCCTCTGTGTCTGTGTCTGTGTCTGTGTCTGTGTCTGTGTCTGTGTCTGTGTCTGAGTCTCCGCCTCCGTCTCCTTCACGCGGACAAGGGAAGCACTTGGGGAGGCGGGGTGTCACCGACTAAGGCCCCACGGCGGTTCCGCGGGCGAGGCGGGATCCGGGCCTCGACGCCGGAGGAGCGGCGCGAGGCACCGGGACGCGTCTTTAGCCGGTGATTCTGCGGCACCTTGCGCAGCCACACGCCGGATCTCTCGGAGACCCGGCCTCGCGGAGACGGGGCAAGGAATCCCTCCGGGCCCCGCCTCTCCCTGCTCCCCCGGCCCCTGGGTGCCTAGAGGCGCCCGGGCGGGTCACGGTGGGGAGCGCATCGGGGCGTCACCGCCCTCCCATGTGTCCCCGCACCGGGACAGGCCTCCGCCCGCGTGCGCCCCGGGGCCGACGCGGACGGAAGCGGCAGGTCCCCCGCGGGCCGGGGCGGGGCTGGGGCCGCGACGCGAAGGGCCCGCGTTCCTGGGTCCCCGCTGCGGCGGCGGGCCCCGCGCCCACACTTCTTGCCTCTCGGCTGCCCCCCGAGTGGTTCTGGAGGGGAAGGGGAGGGTGCGGTCAGGACAAACAGACGCCCAGCTCACCCCCGACCGCCAGGGCGTGATGATCTGGTGTCGGGGGGTGGGGTGGGGGGGGGTCTCTGGGTCACCGCCAAATGGTGTCCCAGACACCATTTTTTTTTTGACCCCCTTTGCGGGGGTCGGGGTGGGGGGCAGCCGTGACCCGGCGCGCTCCCGGAGCTCCTCGGTCTCCGCGAGGCGCTCGAATCGGCGTCGTTGGGCTGTGGGGTGGAGCCCCTCCGGCGGCAGCGTGCCAGCCCCCAGCAGCGCGTCCGGGAAGGCCCGGGAGGCGGCTCTGGTAGGCTGTGTGCGCGCTTGCTTGCTTGCTTCGGCCTTTAAGAAGCTGGTGATTTGTCATCCCCTGGTGGCCGCTACGGACGTTGCAATCTTAGCGATCTGTGCAGGAGCCCTAACGTACCGGGTTTCGACTGCGGAGGAGGGCAAAATCCTGTGGGACCCCCAGAGGCAGAGAGGGGTTGGAGCCCTTTCAGGACCTGAACTTTTTCTGCACTTTGCAAACCTCCGCCTGTATCGCCCCTCCCTTCTGAGTATATTTCTGGGTGGGCAGCTGGAATGAGGGTTCCCCTTGCTCAACTGCACACCTGAGAAAGTCCGGCATTCACTGGTACTCAGAGCTCATTGCTAAATGAATTAATTTTTATTTTAGTTGTGTGATATAGTTTTCGAACATTAAAAACATTTGTAAAGCCCTGGCTGGTGTGGCTCAGTGGATTGAGTGCCGGCCTGCGAACCAAAGGGTCGCTGGTTCCATTCCCAGCCGGGGCCCATGCCTGGGTGGCGGGCCAGGTCCCCACTAGACTAGGGGGCGAGCGAGAAACCACCACACATTGATGTTTCTTTCCCTCCCATCTCCTCTCTCTAAAGAGAAACAAACAAACAAACAAATAAATGAAATCTTAAAAAAGGAAAACAACCGTTGTAAAGAGAACATATCCATACTTAGGAATTTCCACCAAAAAAAAAAAAATACAGTGAAAAATAAGATGTTAGCGGCATATCTGGTAAAGATGGCTGGGTTCTGCGGACTAAATAGTGATCAGGCAGTGATCCCTGCGTTGCGTTCCTGACTTTCACGTTTGTTTTACCATGTGTATAGTGCAGGATGTTCTTTTATTCCTGTCTATCTCCTTCTTTTTTTTTTTTTTTTTGAGTTGTGAAGCCCTTCATTAGCAACTAAAATAGAGGGTATCGTACAACACGGGTAGTTATTGACTATAACTGGGGATTTATTATATTCTAATACAGATCACGTATACAGGCAATTTTTTATTAAAAAACTTCCACTTTTTTTTTTGTTGTTGTTGTTGGTATACAATTTGCAAAACTATCCTGAAAGCGTAATATATGTGCACAAGTCTGCAAAGAGCGCAAATTTAGGATATGGTCAGCGCTTTAGGAGTTAGTTTTTTTAAACTGCCACAACTGGGCCATAACATTACCATCTTTTCTTGTGAAAATATTTCATGCCAGCCCTCCTTCCACTGTCCTAACCTCTAAAGCATTTTTTGAGTGAATTGAAATTAAGGAAGAACTACACCTGTTAGAAAAGAAGAGAAACTTCTATTCGTTTGAGGTTTCAGAGCCCCCTCAAACCAGGACCCGTATCTTGGTAAGGGCTAGGCCGGCCCCCAGAACAGAGTACGAGCATGTCGGTGGCATCCCTGAGGAGTCAGAGGGCTTCAGTGGACCGCGAGTGCTCCAGCAGCGTGACTCACCGAACTGTCTTGCCGGTTTCTACACTGGCTTGACTGGGCATAATTCGGGGGGTGGGGGAGTGGGGAAGCTCATATTCATTCCATTCTTCTGGAGCTCTGTGATAGCATTTAATAACATCCCATGCTCGCTTCGGCAGCACATATACTAAAATTGGAACGATACAGAGAAGATTAGCATGGCCCCTGCTCAAGAATGACACGCAAATAACACCCCAATGGGATGTCTTCCACATATAGTATCATGGTATTTCTTTAGTAATTACTAAAAGATACAGGGTCTAAATGTCCTATAATCCTCCTACCCATTTTATCTAGATGTTCAGTGGATCTATACATCTCTTCCCAGGATTCATCAATGTAACCGTAAGGGAAGCTGCGAGTCCAATGGCAGAAATCAGAAGAAACCACAAAGAGATTACTGTGATCTGCTAGATATTTACTGAAGAGTTTTCCAAATCCCTACCCTTTGCACTCACTCAGAGCTACAGCTAGTACAGAAATGGTGGTAAGCTCGTCCTTACGGCTCTCCCCGGCTCTATGTATATATAAAGTGCACATTGGGGGAGGGCATGATGGGAAGGCCCCAGGATTCAGACTCTCTGGGTCATGGATGGACCCACTCGTGTATGACATGGGCAGCACAAGGCCCCAGTAGTGTGTCCTGCATGGATAACTGTCCTTTATATCATGGCTCTAGCAGGTGTTGTTGCAGGCTGTCCTTGTGAAAGCCAACCCTCTGGTGGCACATTCAGCTGCAATCCGGAGGCTGTGTAGCAGCTCCCAGTGTGACTGGCTTCCCTGCTGACCCTCCAGTTCGACATCTTGGTGCCTGTGCCGCCTGTGGTGCCTGAGAATGAATGAGGAGTTAGTGGCCCAGAAGGTTCTTTGTGTGTGTGCGTGTGTGTGTGTGTACGCGCGCGTGTGTGCGCGCGCACGGCAAATAACAGTAAAGTAGTAGATGGTGAAGAGGCAGCCTGTTGGCAACTTACTCATAAATGGCTCAGGAAAAAAACTGAAGTGTGCACTGTGCTTAAAATTTTTTGTTTGTCACTGCAAAATATGTGTAGTATACGATAGAATCTCCTAAGGGTTCCCTCCAAAATTCTTAAAACAGTAAAACTTGTTCAATAAGTTTTCCAAATCCAGTATACATAGTCAACACACAATATCAGTTGCATTTCCCCACATTAACAACGAACAGTCTGAAAATGAGATCGAGGAAACGAGGTCACCCAAAGGAATAACCTACTTAGGAATTAAGCAAGGAGGTGAAAGACACGTACAATGAAACTGCGAAACATTGCTGAAAGACGTTAAAGACATAAATACATGGAAAGACATCCGACGTTCATGGATTGGCAGGCAATATTTTTAAGATGTTAATAGTACCCAAAACCGTCTACGGATTCAATGCAATGCCAGTTACAATCTCAATGAGTTTTTGCTGAAATAGAAAAACCCATCTCAAAGGTCATATGGATTCCAAGGGGAGCCTGAATAGAGAAAATCTTGAAAAAGAAGGACATGGCAGGAGGACTCAGGCTTCTTTATAGCGAAACTACGGTAATCAAAGCAGTGGGTACTGGCATAAAGACAGCTATACGGATCGGTGGGATAGAACAGGAGAGCCTGGCACAGCCCTGCTATGTATGGTCAAATGATTTTGACAAGGGTTTCAAGGTCACTCTTGGAGAAAGGCAGTCTTTTTAACAAATAGTGCTGGGAAGACTGGCTATGCACATGCAAAAGAATGAAGTTGGCCCTTTAGTTAACACGCCATCTACAAAAAGTAATAAAAAAAAATAGATTAAAGACCTAAATATAAAGGGTAAACGATAAAGTTATTGGACAGAAACATAGGACAAAATCTTCCTGACTTTGGATTTGGCAATGATTTCTTGGGTATCCCACCGAGACACAGGCAGCAAAAGGAAACATAGATAAATCGGACTTCATGAAAATTAAAATCTTTTTATGTTCATCAAAAGACATTACCAACAGAGTAAAAAGGCAACCCACAAAATCGGAGAAAATATTTCCAAGTTACGTATCTGGTAAGGGGTCGATATCCAGAATAAACAGTGAACCCTTAAAACTCAACAGTAACAGAATATTCACAAACACACACAGGACGTGAGTAGACATTTCTCCAAAAGAAGATATTCAAGTGGCCAATGGCACATTGGAAGATGCTCGATGTCACTAATCCTTACCCTGGCCAGGTGGGTCAGCCGGTCGAGTGTCATCCCACACACCAAAAGGTTTAGGGTTTGCTTCCCTAGTAGGGCACACACCTCGGATGCGGCTCGATCCCCGGTCAGGGAGCGCACAGGAGGCAGCCAGTCGAGGCTTCCGAGGTTTCTGTCTCTCACATCAATGTTTCTCTCTCTCCCTCCCTCCCTCCCTCCCTCCCTCCCTCTCTCTCTCTCTCTCTCTCTCTCTCTCTCTCTCTCTCTCTGTCTCTCTCTCTCTCAAAATCAGTAAACGTATCCTCAGATGAAGATTTCAAAAAAGATACTCAGTATCACTAATCCTTAGGGAAATGCTTATCAAAACCGTGAGATACCCATTAGGATGGCTATTATCAAAAAAAGAAAATCAGAAAAGTACAAGCGTTGGGGAGGATGTGGAGGAACTGGAACCCTTGTGCGCTGTTGGTGGGAGTGTAAAATGGCGCAGCTGCTATAAAATCAGTGTGGTGGTCCTCGGAAACTGAACAGAGAATTACCACATGACCCCGCAGTTTCATCTCTTGGCATATCCCCCAAAGAACTGAAAGCAGACTCTCAAATATTTGCTAGCGACATTCTTCACAATAGCTAAAACATGGAAGCAACCCAAGTGTCTGTTGACAGACGAATGGGTAATCTGAATGCCGTTTATACAGACGATGGACTATTATTCAGCCTTAAAAAGAAGGAAATTCTGACATGTGCTACAACGCGGACGAACCTTGAGGACATTACGCTAAGTGAAATAAACGAGTCACAAAAAGAGGACGGCTGCATCTAGCGTAGTCAAAAGCATAGAGACAGAAGTAAGAGCGGTGGTCGCCAGGGGCTGGGGGACAGAGGGACTGGGGAGTTAGTGTTTAATGGGCATAGACTTTCAGTTTTACAAGATGGAAAGGGTTCTGGAGATGGATGGTAGCGTACGTTAGAAACGTATTTCATACCACGAAACTGCACATTTAAAGATGGTTAAGATGGTAAATTTTATTTTACGTGTTTTTTTACCACAATTTAAACATTTGGGAAGAGACGATATATGAATATAAATATAAGCTCTCTTCGGGGCGGGGCGGGGCGGGGGCACTGCTGTTACCGTGTCTTACGTATCTTTCAGAATATCTTCTGCGCTCTTGTAAACACATGCCCCTGCCGTTTCTTTGCCCTCCTTGCATTAACAGTAGCGTCCTGCACCCACTGACCTCATTTTTGTCACTCAGCAATATATATGCGTCTGCCTTCCTTCACTTTGCTGGCTACCTAGTGCTCCATCGCAAGGAGGGATGTGGTGGTGTCACAGCATTACTACAGCCAAACTGCTCTAGTTAGTGTGCTGGGACCTGTGTCAGCCAATAGCGTTTTGTCTTTTTAAGTAATCTCCATTCAGGCCCTGGCTGGGTAGCTCAGTGCTCAGTGTACGGCCCTGATACATTAAGGTTGTGGGTCTGATCCCCAGTCAGGACACATACAAGAATCAACCAATGAATGCGTAAATACGTGGAACAACAAATAGAGCGCTCTCTCTCTCTCTCTCTCTCTCTCTCTTTCTCTCAAAAGAAAAAAAAAAGTCGGTAAGTATGTCCCAGTTAGTATGGCTCAGTTGGTTAGGCGGCGTCGGACAAACTGAGAGGTGGTCAGTTTGATTCCTTTTCAGGGCAAATGCCTGGGTTGTGGCTTTGGTCCCCGCGTGGGGGGCATACGGAGGGCAACTGATTGACGTTTCTCTCTCGTATCGATGTCTCTCTCGCTTTCTTTCTCTCTTCCTTCCCCTCTCTCTGAAAATTAGAAAAAGTATAAGAAAAATCAATAAGTAAATTTTTAAAAATAATCTCCCTTCGGGTTGCAAAATGGATGCAGGACTTTGAATAAGAACTTTAAAATCACCCACAATTTCAACCCTCTGAGATAATCACTCTTAGTGTACGTTGGTGTGTTTCCTTGTAGTCTTCTTCTATCATAATTTACGCCACATATTTTGGGGAAACTTGGGATTCATATATACATACCTTAGAAGCTAACATTTTCTGAGTTCCTACTATGTTAGTCACTGTGTTAACTATCCTTTCAACACTTAAAATGGCCCCCTGAAGTAAATATCCTGATTATTGCTATTTTGCAAACAAGCCATCTGATGCACGAGAAGATTAAGCGACCTGTTCAGGGTCACACATCAGGCAGATGGTGGAGCATGGACCAGGGCCAAGTGAATGTGATCCCGCCGCCCGGGGTCGAAACCCCTGGGAAATCGAGGTTTGTTTTGGTTTTTAAGTATCAGCTTTACTGAGGTGTAATGTACACTCACAAAAATCCGCCCTTTCCAGGTGCAGCTTTCCATGCGTTTTGATAAATCCATGTGGCGTGTGCCCAGCAGCGCCGTCAGGGCTCCGGACATTTCCGCCGGACCTGCGCAGGCACACCTGGGCACCCGGCAGCCACCGATCCGCTCTCCGTCGCCATGGAGTGGTCTCTCCGGCCCTACGATTTTGTGTAAAAGTAGGGTCCGCGTTCCCCTCTGTCTGGCCCCTTTCCTTCAGCAGAATGTTTTCGAGGTTCCTCCCTGTGTTTGCACGTACTAGTAAGTCATCCCTTGCAGTCTGTGTAGTAACCTGTCCTATGACCATGCCACCGGCTGCTTATCCAGTCACCCGTTGGTGGACATTTGAGTTGTTTCCAGAGGTGGGAACTATGAATTAGGACCGTATGAACAAGTCTTTGCGGGGACACATGTTTTGATTTGTCTTGGGCAAATACCCGGGAGCTGAGTTGCTGGGTCATGTCATCAGCATCTGCTTAACTTTTTAAGAAACCGCCCAACCGTTTTCCAGTGCGGTGGGGCCGGCCCGCACGTGCAGCTCCGTGTATGAGTCACACCACACCCTCACCCACTGGTAGAATCGTCGGGTGTCTGTCTGTGCGTTTCAACTTTAGCAGTTCCAGGGATGTGTGTTGTTATCTCATTGTGGTTTAAATTTGCATTTTTT
>PVJD01015042.1:0-26581 GCA_004026545.1 Mormoops blainvillei
TCTCACAAGTCATGTGAGTCAGGACAAGCATCAAACAGAAACCAGTGCACTGATGCTGGAAGTGAGAACATGGTCTCCGCCACCAGATTGGAAGCTCTAAGAAGGGGGGACAGAGCCACACCCGGCTTGTTCGCCCTGCATCCTTAGTACCAAGAACAGTAACCAGCACACAGAAAAGGCTCTATGAATAGTCACTGAAGTGAGTGAGTGGATGAATGTGGCAGTTTGTGGAAAGGGCAGGGACTGAGTCTGAGTCCTCCCTCTGCCAGTCATTGCCTGGATGACCTTAGGCAAGTTGCCTAACATCTCTGAGACTCATTTTCCCTTCTGATAATAATACCCGCCTCACAGCGTTGTCCTGAAGATTCGGTGACATACATGTATAAAGTGCCTGCTGCTACCATCAAGGACACTTGGTAGCCACCCTTTGGTTGGAGCAGATTTCAGAGGAGTACTTTCTATACAGTAGACTGTCAGTAAGTTTGTTGGGCTGAGAGGAAGGTTAGCGACCTTGAACTCTTTGCTATGCAGGCATGGGAGGGCCTCATATGCAAAGTGGAGTGCTGGCTGATTAGCATGGATGTGACGTGAGGCACGGGCTGCAGGGGAGGAGGGGAGGAGGTGCTGGTACAGAGGCCATTGTAACTGTGAGGGGATTAGGATTAGGGTGATGGCAGTAGAGATGGAAAGAAAGGGATGATGGGAAAAGGAGGATCAAGGGGACTTGTTGTGAAAGGAAATTGCTGGCAGATGACTGCAAACTGAAAGGGGAGACAGGTATGAGCTCAGAAGGATGCAGACGACTGCCAAGTGGGTTTTACTGCCAAAGAGCAAGGAGCTACTTGCTGTCTGGAGTCTCAAAGAGCAGAAGAACCCAGAAGACTCACGAGAGGTTTGGCCATCCCTGGTCAATGAAAGTCACAGTGGCCAGTTCCCAGAACCTGCAAGATTTTCGAGCAATGGTATTTTTTCAGGCACGTTAGAGCCAGAGTACGCTTAGTTTTTTCTTCTTCCAAAATGTCAGAAAGGCACAGTCCACAAGGGGGCAGTAATACCTGTCAGAGTCCAATTTCCTTGGTAATATAGTGACTTAAAAGGCAATCTTCCCTCATTTATGCTCCAGCTGTCCAAACAAGCACGAACAGGATATTGGTGTCATTCATTTCCTCTGCCTGATTAGCAGGAGCGCCACTGCCAGGAGTGTGAGAATTGTGACGTCGCCATGAGGAGAGAACTGTGAAGCGGCACAGCCCTCGCCTGATTACATGGGACATTGGTTTTGGCTCAGACTTGGAGCTGCCTTCTGCTTCTACCTCCTGGCCACCTCGCTGTTTGCACACCCCTAACAGGGCCAGGGAAAAGCAGAGAGGCCCATGCCCGGCGGGCCTGGAGGTGTGAGCAGAGCTCCGGCAAACTGAGATCAATAGAGCAAGTACCCACTCCAAGCAGAGCCCAGCACTGGGCGTCAGGAGGTGGAAATTGAGAAGAAATGGAAGATTCCTTTAAGGAACTGAATCTAACGGAAGAGAAAAGACAGGCTTCTACTGGTTCAGAGAGTGGCTCTGGGATGAGAAAGGCCGCTTCTTAGCT
This sequence comes from Mormoops blainvillei, assembly GCA_004026545.1. Taxonomy (NCBI): domain Eukaryota; kingdom Metazoa; phylum Chordata; class Mammalia; order Chiroptera; family Mormoopidae; genus Mormoops; species Mormoops blainvillei. Next base: position 1,591 of record PVJD01015042.1, read on the forward strand.
CTATGTCCTAGCGCAAGCCTCTTAGCCTCCCCGAGTTTCAGTTTCCTCAGCTGGAAAATGGGGAGAGTAATAACAGCACACGTCTCACAGGCCGCTTGTGGTGTTTCAATGAGATAATGTGTAAATGAGATAGACCCGGCAAACAACATTCAGTAAATTGTATCTGGAATCCTTGTTACTGTTAGTAGGAGCAATAAAATAATATCCTGTACACTGAATGTAGAAAAAGCTTGGAGGACACGGTGGCAGGTGAGTAGGAGATGGGTTTTGCCCTGAGTTGTCGAAGGTGAAGAGGCAGGAATTGTGAAAGAAGATTGGGAAGGGCATTCCAGGGAGAGGGAAAGAGGGATCATCTTCAGGGTTGGCAGGTGTCTTCACTTGGCTGGCCGGCTGGGTCTGCGTTGGCAAGTACGGAAGCTGCTGCAAAGGGGCTGAGCAGCTACAGGCCCTGCAGGGGCAGACGCGGAAGGCTGCTTAGCTCCTCCTCTCAGCACTGAGAAGCGAGGGCAGTGATCTGAGGGGGAGTCTCTCCGGTGACTTTTAGAGCAGCCTCTTGGTCTCCAGTCTCAGCATTTTAGAGGAGGAAAGCAAATCCATGAGAGCAAGTGTATTAGTCAAAGTTCTCCAGAGAAGCAGAAAAAATAGGATACACACACACACACACATATGTAATGTTTATAGATTTATTATAGGAATTGGCTCATGTGATTATGCAGGCCAACGTCTGGCATCCATAAGCCGGAGACCCAGGAAAGCTGGAGGTATAACAGCCTGAGCCCGCAGGCCCGAGAACGCAGAGAGCCGATATCCAATGGCAGGAGAAGACAGATGTTCCAGCACAAGCAAAAAGAACAAATTCGCCTTTCCTCTGCCTTTTGTTCTATTCAGGCCCTCACGAGATTGGATGACACCCACCACCCACATTGGTGACGGTGATCTTCTTTCCCCAGTCTACTGATTCAAATGCTAATCTCTTCCAGAGATACCCTCACAGACACACCAAGAATAATGTTTTACCAGCTGTCTGGGCATCCCTTACCCTAGTTGCCACGTAAAGTTAACCACCACAGCAAGCTCAGGAAGATAAGAGTCCTAGTGCTGTCTCTGCAGGTGCAGACCCAGGGGGAAAAAACGAAAACACAGCATAAGGGAGTCGGGAAGTTCCTTTGTTCTGGGCTCCACGCCGCTATGTGGATGTCCAAGACGAGACCCAATAGGACCTAGAAGTCAGCTTCTACACACAAAACCCTCAACTATCAGCTGAAAAATGCCCATCCTCAGGCCAATGCCCTCCCCATCCCCACCCCATGGCAGTAAACTGGGAGGAGGTTCTTGATATTTTCAGTCCCAGGGCCTGGTCTAAGGTTTTAATTACCATGCTGATTTTATAGGTTTAATTTCCCTGTTAGCGGATCGTTTTAGGGCTCTGACTCAGAGACAGCAGAGCTGGGCTCATTTCCTGAATGGTAGGCGCTCATATAACCTTTGGTTACGTGGGCCCTCGGCCCTCAAGAGAGAAGCCTTGGCATAAATAGCCCCAAACAAGAGATAATAGAAAAGCCTTTCATATTTAGCTTTAGGATACTCTAAGTGATTTTTTTGGCAGCACATTCCCTTCATTAGGGTTGGATTAGGCTAATATTAAAATTAACTAAATGAGGGGCAGTCCAGGAGAATGGTTAAAAGCCTTTAGAGCAACAGTGATTATGGACTCATAACCACGGGGGTTTCCAATCCAGTCACCACCACTTACTAGCTGTTTATCTCTCTGAGGCTGAGGTTCTTCATCTGTAAAACAAAGATAGCTAAAGCCCCTTCCTCCTTGGCTGTTTGGAAAGCACTTGGCCCAATGCCTGGCCCCTGGAAGCATTCCACAAAGGGGGGTGACCGTGATTATCATCGCATTGTTATGATGTTAAAGGAAACCTGAAGACAGCCTGAAGGGAGGGGCATGAGAGGGCAAGTCAGACCATGATTGAAAAACGTCAGCAGACAGTCCAGAAAAAATACCCCACGCTAGAAAATTGAGGTGCTCACTTGTTATCCTGCTTTCTCGACCCTTGTTCTCAGGCCTGTGCTGGTTCCTCAGCAGGTTTAGGTTAGAGTGGACAGGTGGCTTTGGCCTGCCACCAGTTAGACACAAAGCTTGTTGGGAAACACCCCTCCATGCTGGGGGTGGGTCTGGCTGGGGACAGGTGTGTGTTTGCAAGGTGAATGGTTATTACCACAAAGTCACCTTTGTCCATGAAGTAGCGGAGGAGGAGGCCAAAGTCTGTGGAAAGACAAGACTGCTGCATTGGGCAGGGCTTACCTGCCTCCATATTCTTGCTAGGTGATCAATTTGGGCACGTGATGGTTTGGAAAAAAGACCAAAAAAATACACAGTGTTTGTTCTTTGTTTTTTGTTTGTTTGTTTGTTCGTTTTTCCTAGCTAGGACATGGCAAAAGGCCCTCTGGGAAGTAAGTGTCATGGCTTTAGCCTCAACTCTCTCCATGACAGGAAGACAAATTGGTAAATTCAGTCTTTACATCCCAGTTCTTCCATTGTTGTCAACAACCCTAGCACTTTGAACATGCCCTTGTGAGCTTTTATCCTGCTATTTACGTCTCCATTTACACAAGTACATATTTGTCGCTCCCTCTTATCTCATTTATTATTATTTTTTTTTTTTTTTTTAATTCTCACCAGAGGATATGTTTGCTGATTTTAGGGAAAGAGACAGGGGGAGGGGTAGAGAGAGAAACATCAATGTGAGAGAGAAACTTCAACCCGTTGCCTACTGTACGCACCTCCAACCAGGGATTGAACTCACAACCTAGGTATGTGCCCTGACCAGAAATCAAACCTGCAACCTTTTAACATATGGGATGATGCTCCAACCAACTGAGCCACCCACCCAGGGCTACCTCATTTATTTTTCCTTTAGGTAATATGTACCTCTGATACCAAATCTACAAGGCATAAAGGGTTTGTAGTGACAACTTAGTCTCCTTTCCACTGCTGTCCCCTAACCACCCACAGGTAATGTCACCACATACTGCTGCTCCCCTCCAGAGATAATCTATGCGTATGCAAGCATATATTATGTTAGAACAAATGGTAGCATTCTTCCTCATATTGCCATTCCCAGTGCCCAGCAGAGTGCAAAACACATAGGACTTCAAAAAAAGTTGGGTGGTTGAATGTTTCCTCCAAAGTTTGTGGTTCTCATCCCAACTCTGCATGTCTGCACTGTCTAGTTGATATTTCCACAGGCATGTCAACATGTTACCAGTCTGGACTTGCAGCTCTGGCTTTACTTTCTTAGGACTGAGATTTACAAAGAGGCCTCTGGGGCCTTGCTTACTATAAACAACTCATTATCTTTCACAAGACAACTCGAAACAACAGCCCGATGCATTCATTTCTTCCCTGCTCTGTTCAATGTCAAGGCAAAACTTAGCTCTGGCTCCACTTTTGTGGTGGTTGTGGCCTAAGCGTATGGTTAAAAAGATGTTGGTGCCATGCTCATCTTTGAGGAACCTCTAAACACACTCAGCTCAGAATGTTGACTCGTGAAATAAAATGTACGAGTTTCTGAACCACTGCGGTATGCCTCAGCCCCTGCCACAGCTGGCTTTTCCAGAAGCATCCAAGCATCCAGACAGTTCTCTCTCTCTCTCTCTCTCTCTCTATATATATATATAGTATATGTATATATACACAATATATATATACAATATTGTATATATATGTATATATACACATATATATACATATATATGCATACATATATATATACACATATATATACATATATATACATACATATATATACATATGTATATATATATACAATATTGTATATATACAATATATATATACAATATTATGTATATATATACACAATATATATATATATTGTATATATATATATGCAATATACGCACATTATATATACACACACACACGTACATATACATATACTCATTTATTATTATTATTATTATACACACACACATATAAAATATTTCTCTATATAAAATCTCTATATGTATATATAAAATCTCCTCCAAATGTGACTAGGGGATAGGCTGGACGCCCTCATTTGATCCATATAAAAAAAGCCTAAAGAATTAAGGAAAAGGGCAGTAGGAGGGTTGGTCCTTGTCCTGCTCTGTACTTACAAGGCTGGCAAACCCAGGGAGGCAGCAGGGCCAAATAGAACAGAGCCCCCACGGCCGTACCACCTGGGCCGGAGTCTTGACTCTGCTATTTATCAGCTGTGTGACCTTGGGCAAGTTATTTAACCTCTCTGTGCCTCAGTTTCTTCAACTGTAAAATGGGGTTAAGAACTTTACCTACTTTAAAGCATTGTTATGAGAATTTAATGAGGTAACAGATTGTAAAGCATTTGAGACAGTCCCTGGTGTATGGTAAATGCCATATAGGTGCTTTTAAAATAAAAATTAAAATTTAGTGTTAGTGTTTTTGTATTAGATCTATTTCCTACTATCCCCTGGCCGTATGTTTCAAGGCTCTCACTTACTGGTCTGGGGCCGCTTGGTACATTTTTTTCCTATTGCGAAAAAGCTGAATGCTCTGTTATATGGTTCATCTCTTACAAAGGAGGGGAAATTTAAAGAATAGCCTATATCTAGGCTAAGTCCTTTATAAAGGCGGGACTGTGTCAGCTAAAGTCCTCGCTGACTTTCACCTGGGGCTGCTCTTGGTGCCCAATTCTGCCTCTTGAGGGCTGAGAAGAGCCCTCCCAGGAGCTTGCCCAACCAAGTGCCTTCTAGGAAGAGTTGTTCTGGCTGCTAAAGTGGGAGAAGCGCTCAGCTTCCCCAAAGATGTGTATGCTGCTATGGCAACGGGCCTCAGCCCCTGGCTGGGGGGTGGGGGGTGCTATAGAGCAAGATAAGAGCCTAGAATCCAGGTCCAGCCTCGGCCATTATCAGAGGCCATTCTGCCAAATCAGCAGGCTGTGCTCCAGACAACAGAGGTGCTCTAGGCTCCTCAAAGAGCTAGGTCGTCAGCCCAGCTTCTCCTAAGCCTTCTCTCCAGGCCTCTCCTGTTTCTGCATTATCCCGACACAAGAGCTTGCCTTCCCAGTGACCAAGCCCCAGAGAGACTCCCCAGATCAGCTCACAGAGGCCAGGCATCTAGTTCAGCCAGGGGATCCTGGAAGGAGCCAGGAGCCATCACCTAAGAAGGCTTCAGAACTTCAGTATGGCCCCTGGATAGCTCTCGATTGCCCTCAGAGACTCAGGTTTTGGCATCTCTCAGTGAGAGGAACCCTAACAACCCCAACCCATACACCTGCATTCCCTGTGCCACGTGCTCAGGCAAGGCTGGACCCAGCTGTGCCAGAACAGCGAGAGTTCAAAGGGCGCGCCACCTGGTTCCCAGGTGTTTCCCATACAAAGTTTAGTGCAGTTCTGTAGAAATGGGAAAAAGGTGTATCCTTAATCAATATACACCTCCAGACTCATTCAGCAAACCTTTGTTTAGTGCCCGTTATGAACAAAGCCCTATGCCAAGTACTGAGGGGAGGGGAAGCAGATAGATGCAAAGATGAATTAAGTGTGGTCCTTGCCCTTAAGGACTTTGTCCTCTATGGGAGAAGCCAGCCATATATGTAAGTAGCTATAATGAGACCAAACCCATTCGCTGATTTGACATTTGCTGAATAAATATTCTGGGTGGGGCATGGCAGAGAGAGAAAAAGTCTTACCCCTAAGGAGCTTATAATGTAATGAGGAAGGCAGAGAAGAAGACAATTACAGTATACAGAGACAGCTCAACTTAGAATAAACCCATTGTAAGTTGAAAATATCGTAAGTCAAAATGCATTTAATACACCTAACATACCGAACATCGAACATTGTAGCATAGCCTAACCTGCCTTAAACATGCTCAAAACACTTACACTAGCCTACAGCTGGGCAACTATCTCGGGTTCCATCTCAAGAGTGGTTACCTTCCTCTTCTTCTCACCAGAAGCAGAAGACATAGTTTTGTAGACATGATGGCACGAGAAATCACAAAACACAATATGGGAAAAATGCCAGCAACACAGTATACTATACAGAGTATTGTTTTTTGCTTTTTTTTTTTTTATCCTCATGACCACGTGGCTGACTGGGAGAGGCAGCTCATTGCCACTGCCCAGCATCATGAGAAGGTATCACACCATGTATCACTAACCCAGGAAAAATCAAAATTCAAGATTTGGTGTACGGTTTCTATTGAATGCATACCACTTTCACACAGTGTAAAGTAGAAAAATTGTAAGTCATACACTGTAAGGTGGGGGACTGTCTGTAGTGACGAGGATGATATAGATGTCAGCAGACGGAGCTTTGGGAGTGAAGAGCAGGGATGCCTAATGGACACTTGGAGGATCTGGGAAAACTTGTGAGAGGAAGTTCCACCTAAACCAAGACCCACAGCTGCCACTTGGCATGGCCACAATGTCCGTAGCGCCCCCTAGAGTTGTACACCACCCTTTGTGGCAATCTGGGCTGAACAATGAGTAGGAGTTAGCCAAGAGTACTTAGCAGATGTGATGAACCGAAAGTGGCTCAGAATGGCTAGGGTGCAAGGACCAATTAGTAAATGTAGATGGAGGAGTGTGGGATTTAGAAACTCATATGGCAGCCACCAATGTAAAGACTGAACTGGACAGGAATTGTCTATGGATGCTACATCTAGGGGAGAGATTAATGAGAAGCAGTATATTCGCATGGTCTTCAGGTGTCTCTCCGCAGATTGCTTATTATAAGCAAGGGAGAAAAAGAGTAGCTGGAATAGAGAGATCTGCCACCACCTTAAACTGGTGATCCAAATTAACATCACCAATGAGAGACAGATGTACATTTGAGGGCCTCCAGATCAGACACCATATTACCTACCCAGTGTGCATACCTGACGTGACAAAATTTTAGACAAACACGACATGAGGAGCGTTCTGTTAAAAAAATGTTAGCAGGAGGGGAAACCGTAATCTTAAAACATAGCGAGGTCATAAAGGCCCCCCAAAATGCTGTGGAATGTTCTAGATTAATGAAAGCTAAATAGAATGAACAATTCAATTCAGTGCCTGATCTCTACTGGCATTGCATTGGATTAGCTCCTATACTGGAGGGGAAGAAATGTTCTGAAGGATGTTGAAGTGTCAGCTGACGGAAATGCAACATGGACAGCAGATTAGAAAAAGGTATCGTAACACTATTAGATTTATGAAACTGAGAGCTGTACTGTAGCTATGGAAGAGGATATCCGTAGGCTTAGAAAATACAGGCCAAAGTGTAGGGATGAAGGGTCATGATGTATACAACTTACTCTTAAATACCTAGAGAAAATATCTAGAAAAAAGTGTATGTGTACAAAACAGATAAAAATTAAACAATTAAAAGAGAAACATAACGTGTATGTATACAACATATATAATGTGTGCAAATATGTGTATGTTTGAGTATATATATGTGTATATATCTATATATGTCTAGTCCTCACAATATAGATATATAGATGTATGTGGGGTGTGTGTGTGTGTACTTGAGAGAGAATCCAAATGATAAAAGAAATGGGATAAATGTCAACAATAGGTGAATCTGGGTAAAGGGTATACAAGTGTTCCTTTACTATTTTTATTTTTGCAATTTTTTGTAAATTTGAAATTATTCCCAAATAAAAAGTTTAAAAACTCATGACCAAGTGTCGGATACGAAGGGTTGGAGGGTGGAGGAGCGGGCAGATGTTTTTTCCCCCAGCTTTACTGAGATATAGTTGACATATAACATTGTGTACGTTTTAAAGATTTTATTTATTATGTTTTTTAGAGAGAGGGAAGGGAGGGAGAAAGAGAGGGAGAGAAACACTGATTGTTTGCCTCTCACACACCCCCATCCAGGGACCTGACCTGCAACCCAGGCAAGTGCCCTGACCTTCTAGAAAGCAAACCAGTGACCTTTCAGTTCACAGGCTGACGCTCAATCCACTGAGCCACACCAGCCAGGACAACATTGTTGTAAGTTTTAGATATATGACGTGATCGTTAGGGAGGTCAGTGAAGCGGGCTGTGAAAGAATTCACAAAGAGAAGAAAACGTACAGAACAAAGTTTTTATTCACTCTCCAAGAAAGGAGATGGGCATGGTATGGAGAGATACACCCGCATTGAGGGGTGGGGGTTTTAAACTTTAACTGGATTGTAATCGGATTACAAAAGGGTGGGGTGTTGCTGTTGTGTGGCCCCTGGGCGGTTGGGGCGTTGTAACAAGAGGCTGCAGTTTGTTCCAATGTGATCTTCTGCTGGTGGCTATAGGGAGGGTTAGTTTTGTTCTTGCTTCCGGTAATTTCCAGTCCTGGGGACAAACTCAGAAGAATAAAATGGCAGTCATGTTTATCAAGGTCACAGGTCTGCTAGGCATATGGTATCACAATAGCCAATGGGACTAGCTTTGTCCTTTCAGTGATGATTTGATGCACTTACATATTGCAAAATTATTACCACTGTATGTTAGCTAATGCCTTCATCACATCACATAATTATTTCTTTTTTGCGCTGAGAATATTTAAGATGCACTGTTAGCAACTTTTAAGTACATAACACAGCATTATTAACTAATCACCAGGCTGTACATTAGATCCCCAGAACTTGTTCATCTTACAACTGAAAGTTCGTACCCTTTGACCAATATCTTCCCATTTAACAGCAACCAGATCTTGAAGAGACTTGCATATCATGGTTGGAATCTGAACTTTATCCTGAGGACAATGAGATATGTGCAATAGAAATAGTTAGGGGAAAAAAAAAGACCTTGCACCACAATGTTGACTCATATTTTGTTTCCTAATTTGTACCTTCTGGTAGTTACACGTTTCAGACCATCACCACATGCAGTGTATTACATCGCCGGAATGGGGGCAGCAAAAGGACAAAGCACAAGGACAAAGATGGGCGCAATGCAGACCGAGAACAGAGAGGCATAGGAGTAATTTTCTCAGAGCCTGTTAAGCCTGGTGGGCACTTCACGCTAGAGAGACAAAGATGAATGAGGTAAAGTAGTCTCTTCCCAAGAAGTCTGGTGGTGTCATTGTCCTGGAGGACTAGTGGGATAGTGTTCAGGATTTGTCAGGGACAGCCATGAAGGTTTGGGCTTCTGCTTGGCCTTGTGGAACTACGGAACTGTAGCTAGCAGGACTCTAGCTATAGGGGGCTATTTTTTAGGGGACTAGCGGGTGAGGTTAGGGAAGAGAGACTTATGTTTGTAAAGAATGACCACATAAGGGGAAAACCCTCCTTCAGTCTCTGAGGAGGATCGGGACGCACCCACTCACTCAGAGCAGAAATGTGAGGCTCTGTCACCTCCTCAGGTCAGAGGCCTCAGGGGGGAAGGAAAGGGGCTGGTTCTCTAACCCCACCAATTTCCTCTCCCCAGTTTCTCCCTCCCTTCTGGACTGAAGCCCAGACCTCATTTTGGGAGATCTTAGCACTCTCCCTGTGGGAAACCTTCACTGGGAGAGAGGTGCAGTCACCTAGTCATCAGCTAAGCTAATGACTTCTTCCCCCTTCCCCAGAGCTTTGCCTTCCTGGCCAGCCACTGTCTTTTCTGGGTAGTCCCTTCAGGACCCAGCCCACTCCTCTTCTGGAAGCCACTTCCCCCAATTCCTGGGAATCCCCTCTGGCCCTGTGGACATGCGTAATACCCTACTCTGGGCCTTCCCCTGACTTCCTCATTGGAGTCAAAACTTCCTTTTCATTTTCAAAAAAGATTTTATTTATTTATTTGTAGGCAGAGGGTAAGGGAGGGAGAAAGAGAGGGAGAGAAACATCAGTTGTGGTTGCTTCTCAAGCACCCCACCCCTGGGGACCTGGCCCGCAACCCAGTCATGTGCCCTAGGTTGGGAATCGAACTAGTGAACCTTCGGTTTGCAGGCTGGCACTCAGTCCACAGAGCCACCCCAGCCAGGGCAAAATTTCCTTTTCACGTTACATTACTTCCTTTCTGTCAAGGAAAATTCAATGCCAATAGGATATACCAGATAAGCTAGGTTCTCCTTAAAGGTGAGCTAGTACATCAGTGCACTTCCCCGGAATTGACCAAAATAAGGGGAACTTTAGGCACCTACAAATTGGGGAGGAAGACATGTGTGGTCAGGCTGGCCTTCTTCCCGCTGCCTTGGCATATCATTCAGGACTGGTTTACGGACAGGGTGGAGAAGGGAGTGGGAGTGGGGTAGGGATGATGGCGGAACTGGAGGCAAGAAAGCTCATCAAGGGGCTGTTGCTGCACTTCAAGAAGACAGCAGCCTGACCTAAAGTCTTGACAGGGTAGGCAGGGCCAGGTTGATGAAGTGAAAACGTGCAGGGTAGAACAAGGCTGAATGGGTGACCAAACATATGGAGATGTGGGATAACGGACTGACCAGGTTTCCTGCTTGGCTAAGTAGGTGAGCGGTAGTACCATTGATTAAAAAAGAGATCATCCAGCAGGGCAGACTGCGGGTTTGAAGAGGAAGGAAAGGATGATACACGTGGTTGGGTGTATTCATTTGAGCTGCCTGTGGGACATCCAAGTGGGGCTGTCCAGGAGGCACTTGGATGGGGGTGGAGGTCTGGAACACAGGAGCAAACTCTGGCCTGGAAACAGAAAGTTTTAATATTTTACCACACAGACACACACACGCAGAGACACGCAGACACTAAAACTTCTAACTTGGGTCCGTCACAGGGTTATTCAGCTCAGGGCATGTTGACGGAAGAAGGTGTGGATGTGCTCCTTGGAGGTGAGAGTGCAGAGTTCCTGCACGGTGGTTTTACAATTCCTCCTTAACAGTCACTATGCATAATCATAAGGACAACAATCACAACGGACCTGGAGATGGCCGACTCTTGAACCTCCAGAGTCATGCCTCCATGTGGACTTCACAGTACACCTCCCCTCTTTTCCAGGCCTGTATGAATAGCGTTGCCAGAAGGTATTTGCTGGAGGAAGTGTGAGAGTGCTGGTGTGTGCGCTGGGTTGGCGGCGGGGTGGGGGTGGGGTGGTGCTTGGCAGGGAGCGGAACACTTGTAAATCTGTAGAGCTTGACCCTGCTCCTTTCAGAGTGTGTTGAGCCCTTAGCGCCTGTGTCCTCACCCTGGTCGGTCCCCATCGTCTGTGCTAACGGGAGGGCAGCACCACCCTCTCAGCTGCACAGGATGTCCTCAGGCTGATGTCAAGAGCAAATCAGTCCCAGTCAGCACTTCCGCCAGCCTCATAGGCACCGGGTGGAGCAGTACGCCTGGCGGCGGGGGACAGAGGTGACTTTCCTCATAGATTGGAAGAGAAACAGCTGGTGTCTGAACTTCCTAGTTACGGAAGGAACATCTGGCTAGTGAAAACCTGCATGTGCATGGGGTGCGGATTGGGGAGTTCCCCTCCCCCAAGCGTTATCATTAATAAAGGACACTCCTTTTACAAGATAACTAGAGGAGAACTCTCATGCAGGACTCCACACTGGGCCCACGAAGAAATCTTGAATGTCAGCCAGGCCCATATTCATTGATTCATTCAGTCACTGAGGGCTGGTCTTTGTACTGAGTGCTGGGTAGGACAGGGCTGAGGACTGTGCCCTCAGAGCGTTGCCAGCCTAGGTGCAAACACTTGTGCAGTGACATCAGAGCAGTGTATCCCAGCAAGGTCCCAACTGCATCAGGGCAGTTGTGCCTGATAACTTGGCCTGGGGTGACCCGGTGAGTAGGGACAAGCGCAAGTGGCTGGGAAGGACGTAGGTTCATTCAAAGCCTGTGTGCAGAGGATGGCCCAGAATGGTGGACGGGCTTTCCACTGGAACAGGGCATATTCCGAAGCAGAGTGATCCAGTCGGCAAGAGGGCCAACCACAGACCCAAAGTCCTACTGCCACCCTCTCCTGCTGAAAAGGAAATAGGGCACAAAATGCAGACTCCCAGAGTGAACACTAGGCCCCTCAGCAGTAGCTTCCGGGGGCTCTGGCTAACATCCGAGAGGCAAGAGATAAGGGTTTGGCCCCTCTCCCCAACCTATAGTCTCCAGTGTCACCAGTCTTTCTGGCGACAATAAATGACAGCCCAGCCAGGAGCAGGGCCAAGTGGACAGAGGGCTGAGCTAGGTCTCCCCTACCCTCACTCGTTCATCCTCTCCCCTTCAGTCTTGAGCGCTTGCCCAACGTGCCTTCCAGATTTGCTGCAATTATCCCTGGCTCTCTGCCACCTCTGCTTTTTTCTTTTCTTTTTTTTGGCAGAAAGAGGCCACCAACTCATGGGAAAGCATTGCCAATCTCTCCCCAGAGCCCTCATTCAAGGTGGCGGCTAGGGTTAGTTCTAGAATTTCCAATCCATGGCGGTGGGCTGGGGGTCCTGAATCGACCAGGGAGAGCAGGAGTAGGGATGCGGGTTGTTCAGGACCTAGGAGTGCGCTTGGGTCCAGGGCTGTGCTGACACTGGCACCTGGGGGCCAAATGCTACATGTTCAGAAATGTTGTGAGTTGGTTGTTAAACACAGCTTTGGTTTAAAAATATTCATAGTTACAATGAAATGAATTCTATTAAAAATGAAGATAGTAAAGACCCCAAAGCTTGTCACTTTCTAGTCATTTTACTGTGTTGTACTATTATCTGTACATTTGACATTATTTATGGCCTACGGTATCTGTATGGTTGAAATACTGTACAATAGTTTGCAATCGTACCTGAGATTGGCAGCTTGAAATTGGCCGTGTGGGAGTACTTACAACTCAGAAATCAATAAATGCTGCGAATCAGGGCTTGATTTGTTTTGTTGATTGCCTGGACCTAAGAAAGTGCTGGGGAAAATGTTAATAATGCAGATTAAACTCAAATGTGTGCCTTGTGACTGTTACATTGTGAATCATACCAAAAAATGAGGAAATAATCTTCTGGTGTTTGAAAGCCGTTATGCTACTCAGCAGTCACTCACATTATTGCAGAATTAATGAAAGTTCTGACATGTCTTTGTTGTTTCACACGTAAATTAAAATATCAACAGTCATGTTAGAACATTTGTTCTTCAACTGCAAACCACAGATTGGCTACAAATATAAGACTGGCAAAAATCAGTGAAGGCATTCTGTGAGAATCAGTTGGCTACTGAGTAATAAATAATGTTAACATTTGTAATATTTATCAATATTAATGAAGACAATATTATTTTAATACTATTGTCTATTTTATTATGTTTAATTTGTGTGGTATACATCCTTTATATCAGTAAAATCTATAATTCACTGCTGTACACATATACATTCATACACTTTCTCCCAGAGAGTCAGTTGTTAAACATTTACCATCACACCACTGGTTAAGCCCAAGGTTCAGAACTCCTTTGGCACCACAAGCACAAGGTTCAAAGGTTCAAGAGGCATTCCAACCCTGAACAAAATCTGGTAGAGGACAGACACGTGACTGAAAAAGTCTATGTCTTTTTTTTTTAACCCTCACTCAAGGATATGTTTATGGCTTTGAGAGAGAGAGAGAGAGAGAGAGAGAGAGAAATATCCATGTGAGAGAGAAACATCAATCAGTTGCCTCCCCTCTGCACCCTGACCAGGGATTGAAACTAAAATCTAGGTATGTACCCTGACCAGTAATCGAACATGCAACCTTTTGGTGTAGGAGATGATGCCCCAACCGCCCTGCCAGGGCTATGTCCTAAAAAAACAAACAAACAGAAACCTTTAAAAAAATCTCACTAACTCCCTGAAAGTGGGGACCTTGCCTCTCTCAATTCACAGTGATATCCTTGGCACCCAGTCAGTGCTTGGCATGTAGGAAGTGTCCAGTCAATTCTCCTAAAATAAATAAATAAATAAATAGATAAATAAATAAATAAATAGTGCTTCTATGTCAACTAACTCTGATCTAGCTTCTTCTTACAATATCACCCAGACATGGTCATGACTGGAGACCCAGGCCTATACTCCTTACCCTAGAAATTCCCCTGTCCACAGGATCCTTGCTTCACCCTCAGTCTGGCTCTGAGAGGACTCCCACTCCAACACGTCACATTGCTGCATGACAGGAAGTCCACTGCTTTACTTCCTACGTGCTGGCTCTCTAGAAGTTGGCCTGGACTAGCATGGTTCTTCCACACCTAACGAGTCACTTTGGTCTAGCTGCCAACTGTGCCTGTATGGTACAGGATGAAAAGAAATTAGGGAAATCATTTAGTGGTCAGCAAGGAGACAAGGGCACCACAGCAGGACACCATGCCACTATTTGATGCACAGAAAAGACTGAGCATTGACTTAGGCCACTGGATAACAATCCAAAGTGCTGAGAAACCTTTCAAGATTCCATCTCAGTATCATGCTTTTGAAAAAGAAGGAATAGAGTGTGCACATGGAATTGGTGGTATCTGTGCAAAGAAAGAGCGCAAGATAGAATATTATGACTTCGTAGAATGTCTACTTTGGCAAAAAAACAATAAAACATCTGAGTGCCATCATGACACAGTGAGATAAGCTAATAAAGGAGGGGAAGTACACACCTCCACCGTACCACTTGGGCAAGGAAGATCCTAGGCCTTGAGTAAAGCAGCTGCTGATGGGTGGAGGCTGATTTTCATGTTCATTATTCTCCACTGGAAAGTCAATGTACTGATATTGACTCCACCGTGAGTCAATGTCAGTACACTTTTTTACCCCCCCCAAAACCCCCAAATTTATTCTCTTAAGATCTTGGTGGTCAGAAGCCTGAAACGAGTGTTACTGGGCGAAAATCACAGTGTCAGAATGGTTGCACTCCCTGTGAACCAGAAGAGAATCTATCTCCTTGCTTTCTCAGCTTCCGGAGGCTGCTGACAGTGCTTGGCTCGCAGCCCCTTCCTTCGTCTTCAAAGCCAGCAAGCAGCATAGCAGCTTCAAGTCTCCCAAACTTTCCCCCTGCCCCCTCTCCTCATATCTCTCCTGCCCTATCCCTATCTCTCTTTCTCTCCCCATCTTCGTTTTTCATCATCACATCTCAACAACCTCTTTGGGAAAGTGTCTAAAAATAAAGGATTGCTCCAACCTATAAGTAAATAAATAAATAAGGGAGTGAGAGAGGGGAAGTAGAGGCAATGGAGGAAGTCCAGAAAAGTATAACCCATGTGGTGGTGGGTGGGGGGAGATACAAGGGGATTCAATGGTGATGGGAAAACATACAGTAAAAATTCTTTTTTAAAGAAAAGAAAAGTATAATCCCAAAGGGAAGAGATTCGGCTTGGGGGGAAGAAAGCATAGACCAGTTTCCCCACTAGAAACCTATGGAGATTTCCAGTTCTACCTAGCAGGTAGTAGCTGTGAGATCTTTGACAAGTCACTTTACCTCTCTGATCCTCAGTCTGCCTGCGTAAAAAATAATCTGCAGGCACTACTCTAAAAGATCTCCTTCATGGGCTTTGCTGGCGTTGGGGGCTGCTGCTGACTCACAGACTGGCAGAGGATATACCAGAAGGAGGGCACCGCTTGGAGCTTGGGAGAGGTGTGTTTTTCAGAAAAGAATTTATCTTTAGGAGCAAGCAGAAGTGTGTGGAAAACATCCCAGGTGGGGAGGCGGGCTGAAAAGAAACACCGCAGCTTCCAAAAGGCTTGGATCAATTCATGGCTGATAGTTTGCTAGACTCAAGGACACCGTTTGGGTGTTCGTATGCCCCGACGCCCTTGCCTGAGTCAGAGGAACGAGGCCTCACCCACAATGTGGCATTTTTATACTCGTGTTCTCGTGTCCTTCGAATGCCCTGGCTCAAGTCCTCGCTGCTGCTGCTGCTGTTGCTGCTGCTGCTGCTGCTGCTGCGTATGCACGCCCACACCTTCTTCCCACATGCTGAAACCACTGCCCGAAGACAGGCAAGGTGACCGGCAAAATAAAGCCTGGCATCTTCCAGGGAGTGAACAGGAGGCTTCTTCTCAACCTCTCCTCCCCCTTGCTGCATCCTGTCTGCAATTATAATGTAGGCTCAAGTCCTGATCAGTGTTAGCCCTTGGCCTCTTGCTCTATTTTCCGATACTTAGGAAACACTGTGGAAACAGCGAGCCTGGCATTTTGCAATCCTGCCTCCACACTGCATCAGATCTGAGCGGAGCCTTCCCTAACAGTGTTCTCTTCCGACTACTCTTCTGTTCAGAATACCTCCGACTGCCTGCTATTTTGCGTGTAAATTCACGGCCTGACCTTCAAAGAGAAGGTATCATTAATTTGGCACTTACTCTGTGCCAGGCATTGAATCTAAGCCTGTATCCCTGAACGGATGCAGTAGCAGGCCTAGGGTGGGCCCTCTGCTATTTGTAAAATGAATAAGTGAATGACAATCCTTTTGGAAAAACCCTGAAAAGCAGACATTATTATGATTCCCCATGCTACCAGTTAGGAGACTAAGGCTTAGGGGAGTTAAGTAGCTTGCCCAAGGTCATGGTTAATAAGAGGAAGAGCCGGGGTTCAAAACCAGGTCTGTCAGGCTCTAAAATTAATTCTGGAGATGCTATATATTGCATATGTCTCTTCAAGTGTCCCACATCCTCAACCTCCCTCACCCAGGAAGGTTTTGGACTAGGAGACACAGTCCTGTGATATTTTTGGCTCCAGTTATTCCTGTGGCTATGGTTGCAGCCCTGCAGGCAGAGGGCACACATGTCAGCTTCCCCATCTACAGGGACTGCCCACCTCAAATGGCTTATACTCCGAGGATTGGCCATATACTAAGGTGGTTGCCCCTGGGAACTTCCACAGCCTTCCTGGGAGGGGCACACCCTTGGCTAGTCACAACCTCTGCTACATCACTGGAGGAGGCACTTCCTGGAAGTTCTAGAGGTAGAAGATTTCCTTTTAGGGAGCCGCTGTGCAGACAAAAACCACAGCTCGTATCACCAAGGACAGGACAACTCCACCTGGGCTCCACCTTAACTCCACCTTCGCTCCACCTTCGCTCCACCTTCCATAGTGTGGGCTGCTTCTAAATACCCCACACTGCTCCTATGGAACTTACTGACCTCTTGTGGGCAGAGTGTAAATGCACCGAGGCTGGACAGTCAGAGGGCTTGGCCCTCACTCAGCCTGTTGTCCTTCCAAGAGCTGTACTCGCACATTTTACTGTTCATTGGAAGCCAGCTAATCCCATCAGACTTGATTTGTCTCTGACTGCTGTAGCGGGTAGATCTCAACCTTGTTGCACCTCCGTTTCTTCATCCGTAAAACAGGGATAAACAACAACCACTACCATTTTAAAACCTGAGAAAAAGCTTTAACTGGGGGAAGTGTGTAGGTAGATTCAAGATGCCAAGACTCTGGGGCGGGCACGTGTGAAATACCTGGTACCTGACCAGAATTATTGGATATAAATGAACAATGTTAATTAACCTTTTTCATGTCACAGCACACACAGAAAATGTTTTCCTAGCATGCTGAGGTAAGAGGAAGTGACCGGAGCTGCCCCAGACTTGGCTCAACTACCCCAAAGGTCGAGGGTATGACATCTCAGCCTTCCTAGAGTCCTTTAAAAGGACTACTTCAAAGTACTCGCAGAAGCGGTGGTGAGCCATGTCAGGATTCTCTTTTCCCTCTTTCATATAAGTCGGCCAGCAAATGGTTCAGGTGACCGGCCTCTCAGGGACCGGCAGTGACCATAGACACTGGTGGGGATTGTCACTGAGCAGCGGGCCAGGGTCTTATATGCCTGCCCTGGCCATACGGCGGAGCTCTGCAGGCTCCGACTCGCTTGTGCTCCTTGCTTAATAATGCAGAGAGGCGAGGACATCACAGACAGCCCACAGACCTCTGGGCAAAAACATATTGCATTTTAGGACAATTTCAGTCTGTCAAACACCAAAGACAGGGCGTCTACCCAGCACAAAATTGTAAAACAGGCACATCAGTTTTCTGTCTCCTTCGAGCCTCTTGTTCCCTTTCCTCCTCCTGTTACCCACTCAAGCCTCATTGATGTATTTATTCAAAAAGCCCTTAAAGAATGGAGACCAATTGCCAAACTCCATGCCAGGTACTAGGATTACCGGTTGAAACCACTGGCTTCAAGGAACTCAGCCTGGGAGAAAGACATGAAAAGAGGAACTGGGTAGGTGTGTGATAAGTCCAGTGGTGTCTGCAAAAAGGAGGGTACGTGTGAGGTCCTAAAGCAGCCTCAGAGTCAGAAAAGTTTTCAAAGGCACTTGAAGAATAAACGGGGGTTGGGAGAGGGAGGAGCAGCTGGGAAGTAATAAGGCAGCTGTCCAGAGAGGACATGTACAAAGGAAGTGTGAGATGTGGGAGAATGAACTATGTTCAAAGCACTTCAAGCTGTCCGGTTGTGCTAGACTATGAAGTGCTAGATGCGGGTGGGGCAGGGGGGATGAAGCCAGGCGGGCAGCAGCCAGATCCAAGAAGTGCCGCTTAGAGGACTTTTTGCTTGTAGGGATGTCCAGCCTTTTGGCATCTCTGGGCCACACTGGAAGAAAAAAGTCATCTTGGGCCACACATTAAATACATTGCAACACATAATCACAAAAAAATCTCATAATGTTTTAAATAAATTTACAATTTTGTGTTGGACCGCATTCACAGCCATCCTGAGCTGCATGCGGCCCGTGGGCTGCAGTTCCGACACCTGTGTATCAAAAGGCAACAGGAGGTCACTGGGGCATTTTGAACAGGTGAGCACCATATCCAAATTATTTTTAAGAAGCATTGCTCTGGCAGCAGAGAGAAGGGCAGGCTTTCGAGGCAGGAAGACTGGTTAGGAGGCTGTTGCAGTCATTTGGGTTATATAGGTACAAATCTCAAACCAGGGCATTGTCAGCGGGGATTCAACTATAAAGGAGGGATTCAAGAATCCTTCAATCAGCAGGACCAACAGAATGTGGCGGATGATGGGAAGCAGATGATAAGAGAGAAGTTGCTCCAAGGGTGGTGCCAGTTTTCTGGCTTGAGTAACTGAATACATAGTTGTGCCATTCACTGAATTCCAGAGCACAGGGATGACCCAGGCCGGGGCAGGGGCTGGAGATGGGGGCCATTGTGGATATGCTGGGTTTGGGGAACTTGTGGGACACGGAGGTGCGGGTGTCTAATAGCTGCTTACGTGTAAAAGTGTTACCACTCAGCAGCAGAGGTCCAAGGCTAGTTGAACCCACACTTATGAATGAGATGATGCCTAAGAAGAGAAGAGAGCTAAGAATGGAGCTCTGAAGTTCACAAGCATTTAAGGAACGTAAAGAAAGTGGGAGAGAGGCAAGTGTCCTAGAAATGAAGGCAGGAGAGAATGGCCATCAGAGCCAGGTGCACCAGAGAAGACAAAAAGATAGGGTTGAACAAGCAGGAGAGAGATTTCAGCAGAGGAGGGAGAAGCCAGACTGCAATGGGCTGGTTCCAGAAGTTTAGACTGTGGAGGGGAAGAAACAACAAAAGCTAGGCGGGGACTCTGTGTCAAAGGAGGTTTTTGTTGAAAGTATTTGTTCAAATTTCCACGTGGAGGGGAAGAGATAGAGGGAGAGGGAGAGGTTGAAGTTACAGGAAACAGAGAGGACAGAAGTGACAGAACAATACGCAATATGGTTCCTAGGGAAGGTCCACGGGGAGGTGGGGGCAACAGGACCTGAGAACACGGAGGTGGTAGGTCTCGGTCATGGGCAGGAGGAGGGTGTTTAGGGGTAGGAGAAGAGGGTGTTGCAGGCTGCATTTTCTGAGAAGCCAACTCTGAGATGGAGATTGGCATGCAGGATGTTTATTAGAGAGCACTCTTGGGTTCACCAGCCATGGAAGAGAAGGAATTGGAGGCAGACGTCGGGCCGCAGTGCAGGTTTGACAACTTTGGCCAGCACCATGGGAAGCTCTGAAGCTAGGAGTTGAGATTCAGGAGACCAGGGCTTTATAGCCCGCATCAGTCATTCTCTGGATGTAGGCTGCCCTGGGAAGGGGGCATGACCTTGGGCAAAGCAGCGCTCTTCATCTGAGGCAAACCCCAAAGGGGTCTGACAGCTGAGGGCTGTCTGCTGCAGGCGCTGAGCCCTTCAGTCTTGAAGGGGGTCAGAGAAGCACATACAATGTCCACTACAGAAAGGAAGGGGGTGCTATTGCACTTGAGTTGAATCTGTTCGCCACTTAGTAATACTGAGGCTAGAGGAGCTCAGATTTCATATTGTTGGCCTGAATTTTTACTCTGCGAAAATGGAAACAAGTCCTTCTGCTGAAAAGGAGACTGGCAGGTTTGGGGGCTGGAGGAAAGTGAAATGGCTGTGGGATGGCTGCTTCAGGACACTGAGGAAGAGCTGACTAGGGATATATGATAGGATTGCCAAGTGATGTTAGGGTCTGAATTGAAACTAGAGAATGAATCATTTTGACAGGCCCCAATATTGTTTAGATTTCAAGGTTTCAGTTAGTTTGTATCAGGAGGCATCTATATTATATAGAGAAGAACATGTTAAGACATTGTGTTCCCTTTGACCTTTCAGAAACTTGTAAAAAATGTTTATGGATTTTAGAGAGAAGAAGAAGACAGAGAGAGAGGGGGGAGAGAGAGAAAGAGAGAGAGAGAGAGAGAGAGAGAAACATCAATGTGAAAGAGAAGCATGGATTGGTTGCCTTGCATACATGCCCTGACCAGGGATCAGCCAGCAACCCAGGTATGTGTCCTGACCAGGAATCGAACCACCAACATTTTGGTGTATGGGACGATGCTCCAACCAACTGAGCCAACACCAGTAAGGGCTACCTTTTGCAAACTTTTTATCTATTTCCTAAATTCACAAACTTTTTATCTAAATTAATTCCTAAACAAGACCTACGTTCAAGGGCTTTAGTCTATAACTATTATTTTTATTATAATAATAGTTACTTATGCTAATGGCAACAATCTGGCTAAAGGCAAATAAAACTATATAGATATTAAAATATTATAGACCAATCAGGAAAAATTCAGAGTTGACAATAAAGAAAATAAATACTTGTTTATGAGCAGACAAAAATTACAGGAGTCAGGATTAAACCTGATTAGCAGGCAAATACAAAATGTAGAAAATTACAAGGGAAAAGTAATTATGAGCTACAAAGGAAAAATCACTGCTATAATGGTGAAATATAGAACAGGTGGCCCGTCAGGTACTTGAGGGACAAAAGATAAGTGCACTGGCCACTTAAACAGGCTTTTAAAATTCACACAGGAATTATAAGAGTAATCATTCAAAAACAGTGCCTTGCTGTTCTGAGAAGAAAGGCCCCCTGCCTGGGAGAGAATGGTTAGAATAAGAACTCACTTGGCTGAAAGCGTGGGCTATGCAGCCAACTGTGCCTAGCTCTGGACGCCAGCTTATCATCTATGAGTAACTATGATCGAGTAGCAGAACCTTTTTTAAAAAAAAATGATTTTAGAGAGAGAGAGGAAGAGAGAGAATGAGCGAGCGAGAGAGAGAAGCATCGATTTGTTGTTCCACTTATTTATGCATTCAGTAGTTGATTCTCGTACGTGCCCTGACTGGGGATTGAACCCACAACCTTTGTGTATTGGGATGATGCTCTAACCAACTGACCTAGATGGCCAGGGCAGCACCAACTTCTATAACTGGTAGTAGCAATGAGGTTCCTAGAGGAAAAAAGAAATATCCAGTTCAAGAACAAAGTCAACATTTGTGATGGGGGCTCACCCTGCTTCCCTGCACAGAGTTGCCAGGGAGCATGCATTTTAACAAAGACTTTGTTGCCTGAGCTATGACTCTAAGTGTAGAAATTTTAGGACACAGAGAAAAGCAGATCTATAGCGGTGATATTTAAGAGGCATTACCTCGATAAATCCTAAGTTATTCCAGATACAAGGTAAGTCCGTCCTGCTTCCAGCTCTACGTTAGAGGAGAAATAGGGCTCCCCACAGGCTCCAGGGGCTGTTCGCTCCCAGCAAATATCATCTTATAGCTCTTTCTACCTACCTGCCTGACCAGTTGGCACGATTTCCGGGAACTCCAATCACTGTTCCCTATCCCTTACTCCCTAGTCTTAGAACACGCATGCACACACAAAAAACACAGGCGGTCTTTAAAAAAATTTTTTTTTCGCTGGTTCAATTCCCATACAGGGCACAAGCCTGGGTTGTAGGCCAGGTCCCCAGTAGGGGGCGTGCGAGGGGCAACCACACATTGATGTTTCTCTCCCTCTCTCCCTTCCTTCCCCTCTGTCTAAAAATAAATAAAATATTTTTAAAAATCCTTTATTTTTCAATTACGGTTTACATTTAAGATTATTTTGTTTTAGTTTCAGGTATACAGCACAGTGGTTAGACAATCATATACATTACAGAGGGAGTGCCAGACAATAAAATCAACTACAAAAATACACAGGGCTTTAGGGGGAATGCAAGGAAGGAAGATAGGAAGTATGGGGACATGATACAATTTTGGATGGAATGGATAGCAAAGAACTTTCTGAGGAAGGGGCATTTAAATGAAGACGTGAAGCAGGTGAGGGAGCATGCCAAGTAGATTTGTGAGGGAAGAGTGTTCTCAGGAGAGAGAACAGCAGATGTAAAAGCCTCAGTGTGGGGAGTGTGCCTGGCATGTTTGAGGGCCTGGGAGGAGACTACTGAAGCTGCAGGGGCGTGAGCTGAGGGAAATTTTAGTAGGGGTTGAGGTTAGAGTGCATGTACATGTAGTAGAGATTGTGTCTGGTGCCTGGAAGCAGGGGAACCAAGCTGATCCCAAAATGGGAAGCCCACCCTGGCCTGTGTGGCTCTGGATTGAGTGCTGGCCTGGGAACCAAAAGGTCCCGGATTTGATTCCCAGTCAGGGCGCAGGCCTGGGTTGCGGGCCAGGTCCCCACCCAGTTGGGGGCATGCCAGGGGCAACCGATGGATGTATCTTTCTCACATCAATGTTGCTCTCCATCTCTTTTTCCCTTCCTTCCCCTCTCTAAAAATAAATAAATAAAATGTTTTTAAAAATGGGAAGCCCTCCAAATCCTGCTTGGACTCACAAGGGAGAGGGGAGGCCCCACAGGAATGCCTATTAATAACTCACTCTCTCCAGCTTCATTCCAAAGGCATGACTGGATTCTCATGACTGGACTCCCTACTCCACTCCCAACCCTCAGCCACCTGGGAGGACAGGCAGGGCTCCCTTGAATCTTCTCCTCCTCAGTAGGAGATGACTGTGAAACCTGCAGGACCAAACTGAGATTATGAATTGGCCTGTAGCATTTCAACAGTCCATCCTTCTCTTCCAGAGAGTACTCTACTCATTTCTCCTTTGAGATAGCGAGAGCGTGATGGGCTTGTGGCCACTTATTTTCTCTAGTCCTTCTGAGAGAAAATAAAACACTTTTAAAATATATATATATTTAATTGATTATGCTATTACAAGTGTCCCAGTTTTTTCTCCCCTCCACCCTGCACCCCCCCACCAGCATTCCCACCATTAGTTCATGTCCATGGGTCGTACACATAAGTTCTTTGGTTTCTCCATTTCCTATACTGTTCTTAAGCCCCCCTCCCCGTCTATTTCATACCTACCACTTATGCTTCTTATTCCCTATAGCTTTTCCCCCATTCTCCACCCCGTTCCTCCCCACTGACTACCCTCCATGTGATCTCCATTTCTGTGATTCTGTTCCTGTTCTAGCTGTTTGCTTAGTTTGTTTTTGTTTTTGTTTTTTTAGGTTCAGTTGTTGACAGTTGTGAGTTTGTTGTCTTTTAACTGTTCATAGAGTTTGATCATCTTCTTTTTCTTAGCTAAGTCCCTTTAACATTTCATGTAATAAGTGCTTGGTGATGATGAGCTTCTTTAAGTTTATCTTATCTGGGAAGCATTTTGCCTGCCCTTCTGTCCTAAATGATAGCTTTGCTGGATAGAGTAATCTTGGATGTTGGTGCTTGCCTTTCATGACTTTGAATACTTCTTTCCAACCCTGTCTTGCCAGCAAGATTTCTTTTGAGAAATCAGCTGAGAGTCTTATGGGAACTCCTTTGTAGGTAACTGTCTCCTTTTCTCTTTCGGCTTTTAAGATTCTCTCCTTATCTTCAATCTTGCGTAATGTAATTATGATGTGCATTGGTATGTGCTTCCTTAGGTCCAACTTCTTTGGGACTCTGAGCTTCCTGGACTTCTTGGAAGTCTTTTTCCTTTGCCAGATTGGGGAAGTTCTCCTTCATTATTTTTTCAAACAAGTTTTCAATTTCTTGCTCTTCCTCTTCTCCTTCTGGCACCCCTGTGATTTGGATGTTGGAATGTTTGAAGTTGTCCCAGAGGTTCCTCAGCCACTCCTCACTTTTTTGAATTCTTGTTTCTTCATTCTGTTCTGGTTGAATGTTTATTTCTTCTTTCTGCTCCGAATCATTGATTTGAGTCCCAGTTTCCTTCCCTTCACTGTTGGTTCCCTGTGTGTTTTTCTCTCTTTCACTTTGCATAGCCTTTACTTTTTCCTCCATTTTGCGACCATATACAACTAACTCTATGAGCACACAGATTACCAGTGTTTTGAGCTCTGTATCTGTTAGATTGGCTGTCTCTTCATCACTTAGTTCTATTTTTGGAGCTTTGATCTGTTCTATCATTTGGACCATATATTTTTTTTTGTCTCGTGTTCCTATTACATTGTCAGGGGTGGAGCCTTAGGTATTCGCCAGGGCGGGGCAATGCACGTCACTGCCTTGTGGCGCTGTGTGTGGGGGAGGGGTCTGAGAGGGAACAATGCCACTTGCTTGGCTCCTGTCTGGCTTTCAGTCTCTTCCCCTGCTACCCACAAGCCAATTGGGCCCTTCTGGTGCTGATTCCCAGGTGGGTGGGTTTGTGTACATTCTAGGACCCTGTGGGTCTCTCAGATGAACTCCCCTGTGAGATTGACAATTTCTCCTGCTGCCACAAACCCCACAGGTTTTTACCGGCAGAGGTTTTGAGGCTTTCTTTTCCCACACTGGAACCCTGGGTTGCACGGTCTCTCTCACTCCCCAGTTGTTCCTCCTCGTTTATCCGCATGCAAATGTGGGACCACATGGTCTGAAGGTTGCCACCTT